>VDFB02014026.1:0-75958 GCA_007258455.2 Sequoia sempervirens | reverse complement strand
GATGAGGCCTTCTGGAGAGAGCATCGGCCACGACATTATTTTTCCCTTTGACATATTCAATGTCAAAGTCGTAAGCTTGAAGCTTACTCACCCATTTCTGTTGCCTCTCATTTAAGTCCTTCTGGTGCATAAAATGCTTGAGGCTATTGTGGTCCGTCTTAACCACGAATTTGTTCCCCACCAAGTACTGCCTGAACTTGGCTAATGCATGCATAATAGCAAGCATTTCTTTATCATAGATTGAGTATGTCCTCTCAACACCCCGTAACTTCCTACTTTCAAACACGATAGGGTGTTTGTCTTGCATCAGAACAGCCCCCACTCCTTCACCTGATGCATCACATTGCAGCTCGAATGGCTTGGAGAAATCCGGAATAGCCAAGACTGGGCACGAACTCATGATCTTATTGAATTTATCAAAAACAATTTGAGCCTTTTCTGACCAAACAAAGGCTCCCTTTTTGGTGAGATCAGTAAGGGGAGCAGCATTCTGTGAATACCCCTTTACGAATCTCCGATAAAAACCACAAAGACCCAAAAAACCTTTCAACTGGGTCAAGCTCTCAGGAGGTGGCCAATCAACTACTGCTTTGATTTTTTCTGGATCTACCTTCACTCCCTCAGCACTGATTATGTGGCCCAGGTACAATAACTCCACCATTCCAAATTCACATTTGGAAGCTTTGGCAAATAAGCTCTCAGATTCCATGATACTAAGCACTTCCTCCAAGTGCTTGAGGTGATCCTCCCAAGTCTTGCTGTAGATCAGAATGTCATCAAAAAATATCAGCACAAACCTTCGTAACTGATTCTGGAAGACACGGTTCATGCAAGACTGAAAGGTAGCCGGAGCGTTAGTCAACCCAAATGGCATGACTAAGAATTCAAAATGGCCATAGTGGCATCTGAAAGCTGTCTTTTCCACATCTGATCCCCTCATTCGTATCTGATGGTAACCCGACCTCAGATCAATCTTCGAAAAGAACTTAGCCCCATGTAGCTCATCAATGAGCTCATCTATCCTGGGAATGGGGTATCTATTTTTGATGGTGCTTTGGTTCAAAGCACGATAGTCCACGCACATGCGCATGGTACCATCCTTCTTTTCACAAGAACCACTGCAGAAGCAAATGGGCTCTTGCTTGGGCGTATGAAACCCATCTCCAAAAGTTCCCGAATATTCTTCTCGATCTCATCCTTTTGCCTCTTCGGATACCGATATGGAGTTGTGATCACCGGTTTGGCTCCTTCTTTGAGCTCTATGATGTGTTCTGAACCCCGTTCAGGTGGTGGTCCAGGAGGCAAATCTGCGAAGACTTTGCTCTTCTTCGTGAGTAGTGACTGGATATCAGGAGGTTGGTCACGTTTAGTCTCAACAGGACTAGCAGGAAGTATCATGCATTCGGCAACCCACTCAGCTTGATCGTGACGGATCAGCTTTGCCATTCTTTTGAATGACACTACTCGAGGACCCCCATTGGACATGCCTCTCAAAACTATCTTCTTCCCATCTGATTGGAACTTCAACTCCATAGTCTGCAGATTCAAAGAGATCTCTCCAAGAGATTGCAGCCATTGAATGCCTAGAACGGCATCAGTATCCCCAATGTGAACTACATAGAAGTCATCCTTGACTTCGTAGTTGCCCAACTGCATGGTCATGTTAGATATTTTCTTGGTGCAAGTAATATGAAATCCATCGGCAACCATGACCTTGAATCCTTCGAACTCCTCTGTTTGCAGCCCCTTCTTGGCTACCACAACTTCATCAATGAAGTTATGAGTTGCTCCAGTATCGATCAAAGCAACGATTCGCTGCCCTTTGACCATCCCACGAACCTTGAAGGATTCATTTCTTTGAAAACTGGAAAGTTGAGCTAAAACTCCACCACTTCCCTTCTCATCTCCGGACTCTTCTGGAGCTCTATCTTCTTCATTTCCTTCAAAATCAGATTGCTGGTCGGAAAAATCAGAACTACTTTCCCCAGCAGAATAGTACTCAATCTGATTGAACTTGACCCCTTTAGGGCAAACATGGTCTTGAGACCATTTTTCCTGACACCGAAAACACAACCCTTTTCTTCTGAGTTCATTCAGGGTTTCTTGATCCAACCTGGTGACATGGGGATTGCGATTCTTGAACTCCTTGTTCTGAGGTCTCAAATGATTTTTATGCTGAGGCCTTTTTCCTTTATCCCTTTTCTGAAAGGGGGAGTTTGACTGAAATTTCGCCTTAGGAGCAGCCCACTCCATGTTTCTTGCCTTTTTCATGGCCTCTTGCAGTGTTGGAGGATCAAAGGCTTTAATCCAGCCTTTGAGGGGTTCTGTCAACCCTTCACTAAAAAGAATCACCAATCTCCTTTCCGTGATTCCAGTCACCATGACTGAGAGTCTCTGAAACTCCGCGATGTAGGCTTCAACTGTGCCATACTGTCTCAATTGAGCCAGCTCCCTGAAATGGATCTCAGGATCTTTTTTCTCAAACCTTTCGATGAGCCTAGTGGTGAACTCATCATAAGTTGTGATAGACCGATGACCCAGAGTAACGAGGCCATGGTACCACCACTCGTGCGCCACCCCATCAAGGTGTAGCGTAGCGAACTTGATCGCTTCTTCTTCCGCCATTGGTCTGAGAGCTAGATAGTTATCCAGCTTTTGAATCCAAGCTCGGGCTGAACTTGTATCACTCCCATCAAAATGAGGAAGTATAACTTTGTTGACAGCTTGGTATAAGTCTCCTTGATTTGATGGCCTTCTTTGATCAAAGTTTCTTCCTTGCCCTTTGTTCTTCCTCTTATGATCCATGAAATCATTGAAGGACATGTCCATTCTGATGTCGACAGGTAGAGAGTCATACTCTGTACGGCCAACCCTCAACTGCTCCACGAATGAAGCATTCTCTTCAGGCTCTGGCTGATTGACTACAGGAGCTAGAAAAGTGGGCTTGAATGGTCTGGAAGAGATGTAACTATTGTGTGACACTGTCCGGGCTGCATGCTCATCATGCTGGTTGGAAGCACTATGCTCCCCTCTGTGGCCTGAGTTGTTCTGTGGAACATTATTCTGTCCCATTCTCCCCATCATGAAAGATACCATGTCCATCAAGGCATCCATCTTTTTGCCAAACTCCTTCCCGGGACTCGTAGATCTCTCTCTTCCTTTTCCACTGTCATCTCTGTTGCCAGAACTTCTTTCACCGCCACCAAGAATCCTTTCATTTCTTTCATTATCCCCCATTTCTGTTTCTTGTGAAAGCTCCCAATTAGCCCTCAAGATCTCTGAAGCTGTTTGACCTTCTGGAGGTTGATACAACTGTGTCTGAACTGTATCCCTCTTGTATACTCTTGCCAAATACCTCTATTCTCTGTCACTCATAGAAGGCTGATTTCACAGGATGGCAGGATGCGTGGCTCTGATACCACTGAAATATTCTGAGCCAATTTTTTTCGTTTTTCAAATTCAAATTACAAATCAATGCACTCGTTAAGGTTAGAGGAGAAACCCAAAACGTGCAAGAAGGCAACTCTAACCAGAATGGCGCCGATGATGGCGAGCATTGGTCAGAGGATCTTCCTATTCTAATTGCAGGAAAGAACTCAACGTCAAGTATGTGCTACCCAATCCAATGCGGAGTGAGGGGCGACCATATGACGGAGTGAATACAAAAAAACAATGCTTGAAGAAAACTACTGAAAGTTGAAACACTCAACACCCAGAATGTGCTTGCTGACCCAGAATGGGTAAGTAGCGACCATAGGGCGGAGATGGATTACATACAATATAAAATTGCGGAAAGAGAGAAGAACATTACAATCTGATGAGCAAGAATCTAAGGGCTGTCAATACTACTGCCAGCATACAATTTGAAAGATGACAACTTGCTATCAATTACTATCAGCATATGAGTAATTTGCAATAACATTAGAGCATTCACTGTTTGCCGAGAAAATAAGTTTAAACTGCATGAATATGAACAGATCCAACCTCTTTCGACTTGTGCAATCTTCAATGATGTCTCTGCAAAGTCTTTAAGAGCTCCCAATGCCCATCCAAGAACGAAGGTGCAGATTCCTACATGCTGTTATGACAGTACTGTATTTTTCTTCATAAAACCAGCAACACAGATTCATAAAATAGCTCGGATCTTCCTAGAAACTTATTCAAATAACAAGATACTGAATGCAAAACACCTTTAACAAGGAGGCGCTCAAACTAGCAGCACAAAACAGACTTGAAATGCAACTGATATTAAATGCACGAATCCCAAGACATTGTGAATGGTACGGCCCAGCTGAAATGGGCGACTTAGCTTTAAAAATCAGATTCTCTTTCAAAAAATCTGCAAACTTACAAACATTGGCGCCTAGCCTAGAAGAATGAAATGGAACAATACCCACAACGGATTTTTTTGTCTTTTTGGATTTATAAGGAAAACATCAAATCTGCTAAGCTAAAATGCTGAAAACATAAATCTCTAAAATGCCAAATCTGATCCTAAAATGATAAATACGGATTACAATGCACAAACTCCAAAATACTTACAAACTGAACTAAGAATCATCACTAGTCGTTGTCTTACAAACGAGAAGAGATGCCCAATGCTAGGAGGCCTAATTCCCCGAAGCGATTCCAGAGCCAATCCGGCAGCATAACAGTGTATTTGTCCAAAGATGAAGAAATGATGCACAAGACTTCTTTTTATAAGTTCCGTTTGACTTCACGAAACCCTAAAATCCAACCCAAAGTTCAAACCCTAACTCTTCCTTCAATATGGCGTCCTTTTCACCTTTAGCTCAATAATCATATTTTAATTAAAACATCACCTTGATAAATGCGCCCCAATTAATTTGCTTTGACTTAGGAGAACTCATCAAATATTAAATATAACCTTTATGAAGGCGCCACCCTTTGAGTCCACCTTTTAAAATAACTTTAAGTCATTCGACTAGGCCAAAGTGATAAATAACATTTTAATTATAATGTTATTTTTTAAGTGAAACGAGCTCGACTTCCCAGAACTGCATTCTGAAGCCCAAAACTGAATACGCCACTTGAGTCACTTGAAGGGGAAAGTCAACTGTCTGATACCACCCTGTTTACTGCCAAAAATAGAATTTACTAAAAATAGTAAATTCCAGAAAATGCTCTGAATGCCGAGATGAACATACCCCTGCGAAGCTCTCTGAAAACCCAGAAAGAATCCGCCATTGAATCCATCATCTCTGAGCAATGACCTCAAAAATAGGAAACCCTAATTTAACTTCCGACTAGCCTTCGGGTTCCCAAAGAAAGGCCAACGGTCACTGGAAATGTCAGGTTTGAGAAGGGGACATTACACCTTGACCATGTAGATACCATCACTCATCAACACTTTTCCTATATTTGTCTAGAAGAGCGGAAACATCATGATCTTTTGAAGATATGGAGTGGCCAAACTCGCTCAAGACAATACTTCGGATATCTTCATCTGAAAATATCTTTCTAACTGTAGCCTTATAGCCAACAACAACCTCCCCATCCCTATATGGTGGCACCCTCCTCGGCAATGAAAGTACCTCTTTGCTATAATACTTTGGCGACAAAGCAAATACTAAGAGATGTAAAGGGGTGGTCATCTTGTTCCAACGGTCAATAATAGTCTTTTTCACAATTTTGAAAAATGTTTCCGTTCGGTCATGTTTCTTGGCTTCTATTATTGCTCTTATTTTCTCCACCATGGAATCCATGCCCTCATAAATTTCACCCAAACATGGGCGATCAACATCAACATACCTAATCATGCTCATGATGGGCTCAGTGAAATTCAAAACATAATCCACACAAGCCCACCACTCATCATCTAGGACCAATGCTTTTACTTTTCGGGCTCTTTCTATGCTTGACTGCCTCCATACACTCCACAAGCTGTTGATGACCATAGAACTCAAGGCCCCTCGTACCTTCACAAGTCGTCTTAAGATGATTATGTGAGATGCAAATTGAGTTTCGACAACCTAACATGGTATAAAAAAAATACATGTCACACATCAACAATAATAATAAAAATTAAATAACATATTAAAAAATCAAATTTAAATTACCTTCAACAACTCCAAATTGGAGGTCCTGAAGATGCCTTGTGACATATGATGATTAGTCACAAACATTTGGATCTCCTCGCCCTCCGTGTAGATTTGTTTGACCACTCAATTTGTGTGCCAATCTTTTGCAATATCAATCTAAGTGAGTGGACTGCACATGGTGTCCAAAAAATGTGACTATATGTACCATCCACTATAAACCCAACTACCCTACAAGTTTTAGCATTGTCCGTTATGACTTGGACAACATTTTCAGACCCCACCATTTCAATGGATTCTATGAGGATATTGGCAATAAAACTTGCATATTTTATTTTCCCTTCACAATCTGCTGCCTTCAAAAACATCACCCCTTTAGGGGATATTGCTAAACATTGATCAATGGTCTATTTTTGCAATCTTTCCATCCATCAGAAATGATACACACCTATTTTGGGCCATGTATCCTTGATTACCCTCAATGACGCCTCTATCGAAACTTTCTTCTTTGTCAATAAGGTGGTTCACACCTTTTCATACCATTTCCCACCAATAAGGTGATCTAACAAGGTTGGAAGGAAGCCCATTGGCATAAATGCAACAAGCAATGCTCTGATCTGCAATCTCCCTCGCTTCGTTCTTGAAGGCATTCTCCAATGGGCCTCTTTTTCGTGAAACCGAAACATTATTTCCTTCAGAAGATGGTGGTGTTGGCATGAAAAGATGTGGGCCAGCCAGTTGTAATAAGCCACTAGGAGGTCTTTGCAAGCTTCTCTTGGCAAGAGAATGTGCAATAGCCTTTGATCTATTACATGCCATGTCGACATCCTCTTGTTCTTTAATATAAGCGAATATTTGGTGTTTTGACAGCTCTTTTTTATTTGGCCCGGGACAAACTTTTATTCCTTGTAAAGGAATAGCGCATAAGTGAGCTTTCACTCAAACGTACGAGCACTTATACTGAGTTCCACATTGGCTATAATGCCAAACATAACCCCCACCACTAGGAAGTTATTGAATCATTGTTGTATGTCGCCAAAGAGGTAACGATGCATCGTATATCAATTGACTCTCTGCATTTGGGCCCAACTAAACTAGAACTACCGGCCATTCTGTATGAACCTAAAATAAAAAAGCATTACAAATTAACAACACAACTATATATATATATATATATATATAGCATTATAACCCCTTATTATGCATAAAAAGTTTAAAATAAAATTCAAAACTTACTAACACAACTAAAAAAAAACTTGAAAAATCTTCAAAACAATTATTGAAAACTTGAAAAAATGAAAGATTTACTCACTTTTGATGGTTAGATCTTCTTTGTGCAGCTATTTCTCCCTTGCTACTATAGGTGTAACTCCTCTGTAGCTCTCACCTTTGACAAAAATGACACTAACCTTCAAAACCCAACAATGACAGCTTGGAGGAAAAGAATGCTTTTTGTGGCCTTTTGTGTTTGTGAAATGAGTTAAAAAGCATATAGCACCTCACTTTAGGGAAACCAAGGCATTTTAAGTGGTTTTTTATGTTTTAAACGTTGATTTTTCATTCTTTTGTTTTAAAATTCGACCTGAGCTGCAGGTACGTCTGATTTTAGCTGAGTACACTTCGAGTATGCCTAGGGTTCACAGGGAACCCGACGTGTCTGGGCAGAACCCTGGGCTAGACCCGCCTTGAACCTGCACTCAAAACAAACCCACACGGCTACGGGGGGTAAAGAGGGGAACCCAACAACTTAGATGTCATCTAACAAAAGTGTTTTGGTAGAATGGCCAAGTCCTTTGCATCTAACATCAGCGTGCATGCGAAGATAGAATATGCAATGAGCCTATGCAATGAACGACAAGGTTTGCTGCAAAAAGATCTTGCACTCAACAAAGCTATATGAGGTTTTGTGCAAAAAGAATGTTGCACCAATGAGCAAAGGGCGCATGTGATTCCATAGCCAACCAACACACAACATGGGCATGCACATGTTGGAAATATTGTCATTGATGTCAAAGGCGTTTAAGAGATTGTTAGAATGTTGTCATTGATGTCAAGGAGGGGTTTACACTAGAGCAACAGTGATATCAATGTATTTTGCATCCATCCAACCCCAAGATTCTCATCAAGTTGTTTTGGACACTGCTAACCATTGAAGGCCATCAAGTCATTAATGTCAAAGGTGTGAAAGCATTATGTCAAAGAGAAAATCATTGGTTCAAGAAGAAAATCGATGATTATGGCCAAAGGCCACTAATTGATTATATGCTCAAAGATATATAGTTATATATATTAATCAAGTTAATGAGAACGATTTACGTGAAGTTGTAGTGATCAGGGATAACAAGTTTATGATGTCTAAGGCAGCAATGAAATGGACATCTACAAGGAAGAATTAAGTTCATGCTGGCTGACTTCAATGTCATATTATTGGAGTTTTTAGAATGCCCAAGTCATATATATAATACATCATTTTTGGACAGTGATGTAGATAATATGAAGCGATTAATGTAAATGATGAGCATCAAATAAAGATAATTAATAAACAGCAATTTAGTATGATGAAAGGGACAGCTATTAATAATAAGGAAGCAACGATTAAATGTAAATAAGCAGCAGCGATTACAAATAAACAAATAGATCCTAAAGACAGTGTTTGAATACTTACATGATTATATTTAAGAAGGCTGCGATAGAAAAGATCAACTATTTTTCAAAGGAGCACAAAAGACAAAATGGCCAATAAAAACAAAAGCAAATAAGACCAAAAAAAAGACAGCAATTACTATGTCTTAATAAGCAGCAATTATAAAAGACTCCTAAGGCAGCGATAAAGAAAAAGATTAAAGGAAGTGATTAGTAAGTTTCCAAAGGCTGCGCTCAAGCATTAACTAAAAGGCATATATTTAAGAAGGGAGACACCTCCTTTAGGAAGCATACATTCTTTATGAAAAGACGCCTCCCTTCACTTCAGATTTGAGGCTATAAAAAGATAAATAATCGTGGAAAGAAGTATGGAGAACAAGAAGATACATTATACAAGCACAAGCACATTTGAAGGAAGAAAATAATAGAAGATAATTCAAAGGCAGCCATTAAGGAGAAATAAAAAGAAGAAAGAAAAAATGTTCAAAGGTAGCAATTAGTCTTAACAAAAAGACATATCCTTTTAAAAAGTTATCTCTTTTCAAAGAGATGCAACTCTTCTTTGAGATGTAAAGATATAAATAGAGTTTATGGAAAGTAAGAGAGAGATGTGTGAAATAGAAAGGAAGATCTATTAGTCAAGACAGAAATGTGTGGAGGATAAAATTATATATTATTGTGGATATGTGTGAAAAGGCAGCAATTGTTCTTAAAGAGGGGTCATGACTATTTGAAGGGTCATTATGAAAAGAAGTATCTCTTCATAGAGGCATGAAGATATAAAAAGGAAGTGAGAAATGTGTGGTGAATGTGAGTAGTGTGAGATGTGAGAAGATTAAATAAGAGTAGAAAAGAGAAGTGTGTGTAAAGATAAATAAATTAATTAATTAAAATAAATATTAGTTTTAACCAAGAGTCACAAGGGTACGGTGAAGGGTTGTGTCTCATGATGAGACAAGATATATAAGAGAATTCATTCCATGAGATGAAGAGTGTGTGAAAGTTTTATCATTCAAGAGTGAGTGAGGAATAAAAGAGAGAAGGTTTTATCATTCAAAGAAGAAGTGTATGGAATTATAATATGTAGCATGAAGTAAATAAGAGGAATATAGAAGAATGAAGTGAATGAATATTAATTGAAGATTTGGTTAAGAATAGTCAAGAGACATGTTGAAGAGCTATGACCATTAAAGAAGTTTAA
The DNA here is from genome assembly GCA_007258455.2 of Sequoia sempervirens. Taxonomy (NCBI): domain Eukaryota; kingdom Viridiplantae; phylum Streptophyta; class Pinopsida; order Cupressales; family Cupressaceae; genus Sequoia; species Sequoia sempervirens. Next base: position 66,055 of record VDFB02014026.1, on the reverse strand, counting down.
AGAGAGACATATTATAAGAGATGCATTATTTCACTAGATATAAAAGATAATTGCAAGTATAAGTGAGAGGTGTGAAATGTGAAGATAAATAAGAGGAAGGTGTGTGAGGAATAATAGTTTATATCAAAATAACACTTGCAGATCAGCAAATGAGAAGATAAAAGGAATATCATTAAAGAAAGGTTGAAGGAAGAGTTGTAAGAAGAGTTTATGGCAGAATTATAAGAAGAATATATGTAGATATAAAAGAGATGTATATGCAGATATAATCGAGGAGGAAAATATAAAAGAAGATTATTAAAGGCTATTTATATATTCTCAAGAAGACAAGATTTTATTGAACAAGTTGGTGCCTCATATTGAAGAGGTTGGTGCCTACAAATTCTACAAGTGGGGATTGGTGTTTCCAGTGGGTTGGTGCTCTTCACCCCCCTCCTAGCCCCCTTCTTAGTATAACTGTGTGCTCATCAGCACAAATTAAGCTTGTGCATAGTACAACACATTTTTGGATGATGCAAGATTGTTCTGACCTAAGGATGATCCTACATCTCTTTGACTCTACCCCTCAACCTCTTCCACTTTACTCTTTTGATATAGCTATGATAAAATATCTTATCAAAGAAACCTTTTTCTTTCCCTTTCCCATCTTGACCCCCTATTTCCACTAGTCACAACCATCATCCAAACGTATAATCTAAGGCTTTTGTCACAATCCCCCATGATAAGAAAGCAATATTAAGCTTGACTAAAGGCAGCAAATCCCCACCTCTAATCATTTAAAAGAGAAATTTACCCTTAATAATTTCACATTTGGAGTGGTAGAATAGTGCAAGTACCAATAAAATAATGAATACTCAACTATGTACATGATCTATACCATTTACCATACTTATGGAAGCCTAGCAATTAAGCCAAGAATCAAGTTACAATTTGTAAAACAACTTGCACACCAGAAACAACTCAAAATTAAAAAAGGGACCATGAACAAGAACATCTAAAACTATGGCAACTATAGGAGCAATAAACAAAACAAATAAATTCTATTATCAAGAACATATAAAGAGCCAATTAATAATGGGACGCAATTAGAACAAATCTCTTTGACTCAGCCAACAAACAAATCGATCTCAAATTAATATTGCATATGGAAAATTTAAGAGGAACTACTCTATCCATATAATATTCTTTGAATAAAAAGTATCAAATAAGGAAATATCTAAATCATATCTATCCCGATTTCTAACAGAGACTTGCACAACACAAAAGAAAGCAAGTTCTAAACCCCAAATCCATCTGCAAGGAAGAACTATTCTAGTCATAGATTTTTCCTAAGTTGTTGGTTTTGGAATATAGTAACGTATGGGTATGAGGTTCTGGTATGCTAGTATGGCAGAAAAAATTATTGGGTAAAATATAAAACAGTAATACTCATAATTGCCAACAAAAAAAAAAACCTTATAAGTTGCAAAAAAGAAAAGATGCATAAATTCATAATTGACTTGTCAAATGTCAATACACAATGAAAATTGCAATCAATATTCAATAATCTTCATATTGCTCTTCATTGAGAGCATCAAAGTTTCTTATGTGACAAGAGATCCCAATGACTAGTAGGGCTCTAGCAATGGGGATCTCAATAAGGTTGAGGAGCAATGCCCCTAGTGGGGTTGAGGGGTAGCACCCCTTGTGGGGGTCTAGGGGCAATGGCCCCTGCGGGGTCGAGGGGCAGCACCCCTTGTGGGGTTTGAGGGAAGCACCCCTCGCATGTTCCCTTTCCACAATTTTGTCACTTGGGGGAAAACTAGGTATTTGACACCTTTTTTGTTTATAAAAATGTTTTAAAAAACTACTTTTTTTCTTTTCTTTTTTTTTGTTTTGGGCAGCCTTTGGGTCCGCCTAGGTTTTCCTAGGAGTGCCCTGAGTTCTCCCAAGATCCCACTCGGCTACCTCAAGTTTTCTTATAGATCCTTTTGGGGCATCCCAAGTTTTGAGAAGCTTTCTCAAGTGGGACTTTGGGCAAACCCAAGCCATTCCCATTGTGGGATTGAAACTCAAACAAATTCAGTATGGACCAAGACCTTGGGGGTGTGTACCCAGCGCTATGCCCTTAATCTTAGAGTATGCATAAGGTTATGAGTAGTCAACTTACGGCTACCTGTATACATCGAAAATCGGTCATGGCATTTAATTAATTAAATACTAGTTATTTAATTAATATTCGACTACGTATAAATAAATTCTCAATTTATTTATATTTTTCATATTCTAAATTCTCCAAATCTAAAATCATATTCTTCTAAATTAATTAAATAAACAAATTTCCATAAGCTTGTTTTATTTAATTAATCTTCACTAATCTCGACAAGAAATTCAAGCTCATGTCTACAACTTTTTGTGCCACCTCACCAAGGTCATGTGAAATTAAATAATTCTAATTTTTAATTAGAATTATCTTCAACCAATTTTTAAGCACATGGCTTATTCCTCACACTTCCACCAATTTTCAAACACATGGTCTTTTCTTCCCACACTTGAGTCTTCCATCCATTTGGCATGTTGCTTATTGGTCAAGAGATTCTTCCATCCATTTGGCATGTTGTCTTTGGTCAAGGGGACAACATCTTGATTCTCTCCATCTCCACTGTTCATTCTTCTTGTTCGAATTTGGACCGTTGATCGTTGCCACCTCACCAGATGCTTGGAAAAGGCTATAAATACAACTCTTTGGCATTGTATTTTGCATCCACTTTTGAATAGAGTTATCATGCAGGAATATCGTTTGAGCTTGGGAGCATTATGGAGTCTTATAGTTACATTTTATATCATGTTTTGCATCATAGTTAAATCTTGAAGTAATACTTTGCTTCATAGTTGCATTTTATGTCATTCTTTGTATCATAGTTGCATTTTAGATTAGCATATTTAGAGTTTGCATTTGAGCATATGTAGAATCATATATAGAATCATATAGATCACTACCATAGTATCCACCGCCGTTTGTCCATTCATCATAATCATCGCCATCCATTCATCATAGTATCCATCATCATTTTTATCATATAGTTTCATGTAAGAATTTAATTGTCTTGCATATTGAATACTAATCTCGTTTCTTAAGTGTCATTCTAATAGCCTTTTGTGCACATAGAAATCTGAGGGCCAAAGGGTTAAAGAAATCTTTAAGAATAGAGGACAATGAGACGTTCTTAAAAGATTTGTTAAATTGCAATTTAGAGTAGCTTCTTTGCTTTGAATCTTTGATATAATTCGTTTCATTAAGGTTTGTGTTGATTTACTAACTTTACACATTTCACACACACACACTACCTTAACTCTTAATTAAGCTATATTATCATTATTATATTTTTACTTAGGTATCTAGGTTGGCCTAGGGCTTATATGTTGTTATCTAAGTCAGTTTGGGTGATATCCTAGGCATAAGTAGGGTATATATGGGAGGTTGTGAGTCTTATTGATCATCTGATTGTGAATTGTGTTCTCATTAGAGATATTTGGAGGTTTTCCCCCTCAAATTGGCTTGTTATTCTTAGTTATTATCAAGTATTTGCAAAATATTTCATATAATATTCCTCTTTGATGCAAGTTATTTCATTACAAGTGGTATCAAAGCATGATCTTGGCACTGTGAAGGCAAGGTATTCTTTTCCATTTCGGAGGTCATTATGGGAAGCACATATCTTTCACAGATCTTGATGAATTTTTTCCTAATTTTGGAGGGTTTTTCAAGGATATATTGAGGCATCTACAATCCAAAATTCAAAGAAATTGGAACAGAATTAGGTGATTTATTGCAGAATTAGGATCTCCACCAAATTTATTTGGGAAGTGAACATCTCTCAAAATTTGGCGAATTTTCTTCTTCTTTTTAGAGGGTGTTTTAAAAACAGTTTGAGGCATCCACAATCCAAATTTCAAAGAAATTTGAGCATAATTAAGCAAGTTATTAAAGAATTAAGGTCTCCAACAAATTCACTCGCAAGGCTGCAAATTAGCTAATTTCTTGGAGATTTTTATTGAGAAGTGCAACCAAGACCCTGGTAAGTTACAGTAAAAATTTCTGATCATTTGGATTTAATTTTTGTGATTTACTGCAAAATTATTTTTTTCTATCATGACAAGGCCTACAACAATAGGCAAGAAGAATGGTACCACACCTGAAAAATCTTCAGATAAGGATGAGGTAGCGATTGAGGATATTACCCTAATGATGAAATCAACAAGGCTAAGGAAGAAATTTCATTAGTGAAGGAGATGAGGGAGGATATGCATCGCATGACTGATGAGCACACACTTATATTGAGAGGGGGGGGGGAGTGAATCAGTATAAGACAATTCTTGACTTTTTCAGACTAACAACCACAACAATATTAATTGCACAATATCATTCACAAGAGATCTAACAATTATGCAACACAAGAACACACGATTTATGTGGAAACCCTTACAAGAGATCTAGTTTGAAGGTGTCAGATTTATTCATTGGACAGATCTTCAATGAAATGGGTTGTGCAGCAAATAGTTTTTCAATATTTTAAACAACGAGTAGGAGCACAACATGTGTGTAGATTAGCTTCTATTAGGAATCTAAAGAAGTTTTCTACCAATTTCCTATCTTTTTTGAGGCTCGTCTTTGTCTTATAAATGGGAGTCAATGCCACATAATAGTTATGACAATCTCTGAGTGCAAAATCAATGATCCTATGGCATCGATCAAACCCTTTGATTTGAGGCATGATTCAAGCAATACAAGTATTCATATGGCCATTTGTAGCTATGGTTGAGGAGGACCAATGGATCCAAATCTTTCACAACAATTTTTGAAAGATTGACACAATGCAACCTAAGAAGATTGTAGTGGTGGTAAGCTCCATGTCTCGCTCCTTTTCTTCAAATTCTTCAGGCCAACAAATTCCTTGGATGCTAGGGAGAACTCCCATTCACTTCAGCTATGTTGTGACAAAAATGTTTGTTTGTTCTACATGAATGGAAGGTTTCACCAAATGCTGGTAGGGTTTTGCCTATGCAATCATAGAGGCTTTGTTTTTTTCAGTGTTAGCATGAGGATGCTCAACACCCATGAAAAGCTTCAAATGGTGGTGGATGGAACCAAGAGTGTTGGCGATTCCACACTTGCAATTGTCTTTTCCACTTTAATTGAAACAACATTTATCTTGGGTATGTGAGATAGAGGTGTTTGACCCCATTGTGATTCTTTTCTCATGCCCCATTGTGAGGTGTTTCTCTATGAAAATGTGCTCCAAGTAAATCGGATTGCCTTGTTGTTGTACAAAATTATTTTCTTTGGAAACAACATTAATAGCTATCTCAATAACTTATTTGTGTCTCGAAAGCCTCCTAGGTATGTTTTCGCCATTATAGAGCATGTCATTGAGTTTGAAATCTTGACCGTTTCCAGTGATTAATTTTTTGCATTTAATAATATGAGTTGGCATTTCTTTCAATTGGATCCTTCCTTGGACCTTGAGATTTTAAAGTTACAAAAATAAGCCTTCATCATTGGAGGTTTGAGGCATTAGAAGTTGGAGGATTTTCATCATCTCAAACTAGCTTCTCGTTCAAAAATGATAATTTGCATGAGAAGCACCAATTTCATTTTGTGTCCTTCATGGAGTAAGGGGGGCTTGGTGATTCTTGACAATACTTGTTGATAGTGTAATCTTTAAAATAGGGTGGGATTAGTATATCTACATTGGTTTAGTTCCTTTTGTACACCAAAGGAGGGATTTGGTTCTCATAGCATTAGAGGAGGGATATTGACACTTTCGAAGGAAAGTTGTCTCTAGGAGGAGAGTTATTCTCTCATATGCAAGCATTAGAGGAGGGATTTTGACACACTTGGAGGAGTGATGGACTCTTGAAGGAGAGTTCTTCTCTCATTGTGCATGGAGTGTGATATAATGTTCTCTCATGTGGTACAACGAATTTGCAGGTTTGACAGTTAGGATATTTGCTGATGGGGTTCAATTTGGTTGTCTTGGGTGAACGAGGAGATTTGGTGGAGGCACTTCATCAAGCTTCTAAATGGGCTACTGTGTTTAGTTCATGCAATGTTCCATTCTTTGTTCAGATTGATGTAATAGGGGGGGGGATGTTGGAATTAGTATTACATCATTAGTTTATATAGTTAGATAATAGTTAATAAATAAATATATTAAAAATAAAGTAACATTAGTGACTTGTTAGTATTTCAATATTATTGTTAGTATGTAGTTAGTTGTCTTCTTATTGAGGTAGTTTAGGAAGTTATTTGTGGAAGAGGCTTTATAAGCCAACGTTATACAATGTAAATTCTTTTTTGAAATCCCAAATCAAAATATCACATATTACATATTATTCTTTGTTTTTCTTTCTATGCAATAATTATGTGATTTGTATATGAAATTTTCTCACCATTTCAATATCTTTATCTTAGTCCCTAAGAGTTAAATACATGTTTCTAGCGAATTCATGTATAATCAAATAAATGGAGTAGAGTAATTTGGTACTCCTCAACTTATATGACTGTTTTATATCGAAAACAAGTGTATAATGCAATTCAACACTTGCTAGGGGAGTTGTTTGTGCTTAAATTCATTGCAAAATACAAAATTAAGTTAGCCATTTAGGGGAAGATATTGGTGCTTTGGATTTGGGTGCTAAAACTGGCAAGTTGCTTGTTCATGCACAAAGCAAGATGGATTGTATTTGGTTGTCTAGTATATCTTCTTATGTAATCCTTTTTGTTTAGTAATGTATCATGATATTCATCATCTCCAAAAGATAAGAATTCCAAGTGGATATAATATGATACTCTTAGTATTTCACATGTAATTTTCTCTGATATCAAGAAGTTAGGAGCCGCAATCTCAGAATATTTCTAAAACATGTTCTTTAGATGTCTTTTCACATCTTTGTGTGAATAACATACCATTTATTTTTACAAGGCCGTTGTCAATTTTAACATAATATTAGTAATAACTTCTATTGCGCATAATTAATCTTTACAAAATATCAATAATCACATTAGGTTTCTAACAAAATTAAAAGGAGGTATAGATGAGATGGGAAAGGGAACAAAAATGATGTTAGTAACATGTTAGCCATCAATAATATCATAAAAACATAATAAATTAGAAGCTTCTATGAGGGAATATCTATAAGATAATCAATAAAAAAGAAAGAATATACATTTGATCAATATGGAACTTTACCTTATAACCTCTTCTTAGAAATTCCAGAGAGCTTCCTTCTTCTTCTTGTAGTCCAAGGACTCTTAAAAGCTCTTCCTTAGTCTGCAAACAAAAGTAATAGTTCACAACACTTGTCAAATGCTTTTTTTTTTCCAAAATGTCATTATCAAACCATGCTACACAACAAATGCTTAAAAACCATCAACAAAAACATACTTGTCCCAAGGTAAATCTTTTGAAGCTTTCAGCTACACATGCATAAGAACCATCATTTTGTTTTAGCATAACCTGCCAAGGACCTACAACATTCCACACATCAAAATTCCTATTTCATGCTAGTAAAATAGGAAAAAATATTGAAGAAACATTGTACACAAGTATATATTTTCTAAAGTTTGGAATTTCATAAGCTCTAATTTTAGTTCATTATACCATCTTTGACATACAAACCATTTAAATTTAAAGGTCTCATAAAAGTTCATTTATTTGGTGTCTCCTTTTCGATATGAATGTTATGAAAAGGCTACAAAAAACTTTGCTCTAGGCATAAAACTTGATGACCATTGAATGGATAGATGTTCTAGTGTACAAAACAAAGGCTAGGAGTGTGCTTTTTATTATATTTCTATGTTCCACCAAATTTCTGGGATGAGGATGATAGAGGACAGGGGAGGCATTTATGGGACAGATTTTTTTGAGGCCATTTTAGGGGACATCAGGGGACGGGGGAGCGTGTTTCTAGGATGGATTTTTTTGAGGCCTTTTAGGAGATAGTAGAGGATGACAAAGGGGACAGATATGTAAAAAATGGGGATAATTTTAAAAATATAGAGAAATTTCAAACATTCATTTGATAACATTGATAAGGCATTCATCATATACATTATAGATCCTTAATACACAAATGCGAGTCAAACAAATTAACAACTGCCAAAACCCAAAATTTAATTGCTTTCATAATTCATTGTCAATGTGCATATGATATATACCATATATATAACCACATCTCCACATAGTATGTACCTAGCAAGAGTATTTGCTTGACTGGATAAAGAGAGTATTGAACTCATAGACATATAGATAGATTGATAGACAAATATATGGGAGGTTTTTTTTTTTTTTTGTTTATTGTCCACTTAGTTGAAGTTGGCCTAGAAGAACATTAGTCACTAGGAGACGTGGGCTATGAGAATGGGGTTCATTTTCAAATAACATATAGGTGTAGGAGAAAAGTTATGACTCTATTCAACATATTTTTGATGAGCACATGATATACTGAGAGGAAGGGGGGTTCGGGGGGAGGTGAATCAATATAATACAATCTTTTACCAATATAAACTTAATCAACCATTACAATAATAACCATGCATGATCTTCACAATTAAGAATGAAAGAACACCAAACTTTACAAGGAAACCCTTACTGGAGAAAACCACAACAAAATATTGCTTTTATATAAATCTCTTTTACAATCTTTGTAGGCACCAACCTACAAGAGACACCAATCCCCTATGATCTAATTTGTAGACACCAACCCGTTGGAGACACCAATCCCCACAACTGAGCACAAGAGACACCAATCTCTTCTAAATTGGAAGGCACGAACCTCTCCAATGTCTGCTCCAAAACTTCACTTATTTCTGCTCTAATTCTGCCTTAATCTTTGCTCCAAGTTTGCCTTATATCTCTGCTCAAGTTCACCTTATATCTTTGCTCCAAAATGATGCAATTTCTGATCCAAATTCTACTCCAAATTAGGCATAATGTCTGCTATAAATCTCTCATAAAGGTCTACTCCAAATCAGGCACAATGTCTGCTCCAAATTAGGCACAATGTTTCCTATAAATCTGTTCCTTTTCTTCTTAAATCTGCTCTTAAAAGGAATGATTTTACATTGAAGAACTTGCTTTCTAACCTCCAAAATAACTTGTATTTATATCAAAATCATGCACTTTATCAAAAGTAGGTCAGCCAAGATTTCACATAAAATTTATTTTAAATATTTAAATTCACCTTTCAAAGTAGGTCACCCACCTTTGATAAAAATTAATTTTAATTTCTACCTTTTAAATCTAGTGCTGCCATAAGCAGATGAAGGTCGGCTATAATTAAATCAAACTCTTATCATTCTTTGTCTTCAATCAACGAACTTTTCATCACTTAAGTCTTCTTTTGACATAAATGATAATAATTCTAACAATCTTGTCCATAGTACATACGCCTTTGACATCAATGGCAATATTTCCAACAATCTCCCCCTTTGTTATTGATGGCAACCCTGTAATAATCTTAAAATGCAACAGGACCATACTTCTCCCCCTGACTGAAATGCTCCCCCTTACTCTACTTCTCCCCATTTGACATCAATGGCAAAGGTATCCCAAGGTAGAAAGATAAGACAATGAATAGCTCCCCCTAAACAATATGCTTCTATTGATGAACTTAGTGACTAGATGAGAGTGATATCACTCCCAATTTCTCCCTTAGGTACTCAAAAGTCTCTTTTGGTAGTGGCTTCATGAAAATGTCCACAATTTGTTCCTTTGTTTCTATAATGCTTGGGTGGCATTTTCTTTATAGATGTCCAAAAATAATTTGGATCATCGTCTTAAACAAATCAAGAGTTTGTTTAACTATCTCATTATTCTCAAAACATCTCCAACTCTTCCTTCTCTACCATGGTTGCTAAATAAAGAAAATCATCCTTTTGACATCAGTGGCATCATTCTCCTTTTCCTATAACTCTCCCTCTTTCTGAAATCAATGGTAACAGGACTTCCATTCATGTTCCTATGGCATTATTACATCAATAAGAACTTCTTTAATGTGAAGTTGAACATAAGCATCAACACAACCATCCAACTTTCCACTATCACTTTCTTTTACTTTTGCCAACACATGTTCTAATAAAATTGTCAAATGCAAATATACGAGCATACTCTTCAGGAAAATACTTCTTTGGATAGTTTTCATCCTAGTGTCAAGCTTTTGGAAATCTCTCTCATCAAGTTTAGTCTTACAAACATCTTTATCATGATTTCTTCCTTCTCTTATTGTAACCAGTCTTCTAGGCTCTTTTTTGGCATTGATTCTCCTTCACTTCATATATGGTAACTTTCTAAAATGTACTCTGCGACTACCATATCATTCTCTTTTCTTGTCTTTATGGCATATAGAAAACTTCTTCCACTGTTGCTACAATAGCATTTTCATTCTTCTCTCCAATCATATCTCCTCTTTCTCTAATATTCTACGATACTTCATCCTTTGAGTTCTCTTACTCTTCTCCATGGAACTAAAAGATAATGCGATGATTAGCTCCCCCTGAACTCGTACTTCTCCTTATGGACTTAGTGATACCACTTGTGCATGAAGTGCAATTTGTACAAGTATAGATTCTTCCTTTTCTCACTCTTGTTTCCTTCTCCATACTTTAGTAGACTTTCCTTTTTTATTGGTCATGGACCATGGTATCCTCCATCTTGTGTTGTCTAGGTTCTACAAAACAACTTCTACAAAATCGTGATGTATGCCCAAAGTTATTGCATTTGTAGCATATGCTGTTGTAATTCTTATTTGACAACCCATAGGAACTTCTATTCTTGTTCCAACCAAATTTTCTTGCATGTGTCCAACAATCTTTTGCTTTATGACCAAAGTTAATAAGAAAAGCAATATTTTGGAACTTGATCTTATATGCTTGTTTCGGTGGAAGGGGCTTTCTAAGTATGTCATTTTTAACTTCTCGAGGAGTACTTAACTTTTGGCTTTCCTTAGCTTTGCTTCTTTCACCTTTGATGGGACTTTTAAGGGCTTTTGGCATAACTCTTTAGTTTTTCTTCATTTCTCTTCTTTGGTGGCTCCTTGGAATCTTTTGTAATCTTTTGATTTTCTTCATAACCAAGACCTGTCTTAATATGTGATGACCTTTGGCCATTTATGATATCATCTAACACTTTTGTACTCTTCTCATTCTTCAAGTCTTTGTTCAATTGAGTACTTGCTTTCTCCAATTTCTTTCTCAAGGAGGCAATTTCGGACTCTAACTTTTCACAATTTTTCTCCTTTTTCTCTAATTGGAATATCACTTCCTCTTTCATCTTGTATCCTTCTTTGATCTAAAATTATATCTCGACAATTATCTTATCAAATTCTTCAAGACTTTGTACTAACTCTACATTAGATTCATTATTCTATTGAAGTTGTAGCTTTAGTTTCTGGTTCTCCTTTCTAAGCCTCTTGATCTCACTGTAGGCATAATGTAGTTCCTCCTCAAGATCCACTGCACTATAACCTTCGTCATTTTCTTCTTCTAAGTTTATATCAACATTCTCATCATATTCTTTTAACTCCTTTTCTTCTAAGTTCATCTCTTCTTTTCTTTCACTCACAAGGTGGTTTGCTCTTTCGAAGATATCATCTTTTGTGTTTGTTGTCATTTGTGTTCCATTTTTCACCCCATCATTTTTGCTTGCTTCTCTGTCATTACATGTATTTGATTTTGTCTGTGCTTATTGATTAATTCTCTGCTTGGTATTACCTTTTTCCTTATTTCCTTTTCTTCTTGCCATGTGTGCTCTTTTAGATCTACCTTCAAGTGGTTAAACTATCTCTGAAGGAACATGCTTTGATACCAATTGATGAACACATGATTACACTGAGAGGTGGGGGAGGGGGTGAATCAGTATAATACAAACTTTTATCAATTTATGCTTAATCAACCATAACAATAATAACCATGCGGGATCTTGACAATTAAGAACACAAGAACACCAAAATTTACATGGAAACTCTTACGGGAGAAAACCACGACAAAATATTGCTTTTATATAATCTCTTTTAAAATCTTCGTAGGAACCAACCTATAGGAGACACCAATCCCCTCTAATCTGATTTGTAGGCACCAACCCACTGGAGACACCAATCCCCACAACTGAGCACTGATTCAGTAAGAGACACCAATCTCTTCTAAATTGGAAGGCACCAACCTCTCCAATGTCTACTCCAAAATTTCACTTCTTTTTGCTCTAATTCTTCCTTAATCTTTGCTCCAAATCTTCCTTATATCTATGTTCCATAATTATGCAATTTGTGATCCAAATTCTACTCCAATTCAGGCACAATGTCTGCTATAAATCTCCCATAAAGGTCTGCTCCAAATCAAGCACAACATCTGCTATAAATCTGCCTTAAAGTTCTGCTCCAAATCAAGCACGATGTTTGCTATAAATCTGCCTTAAAGGTCTGCTCCAAATTAGGCACAACGTCTGCTATAAATCTGCTCCTTTTCTTCTTAAATCTGCCCTTCTCCTAGTTTCTGCTCTTAAAAGGAATGATTTTGCATTGAAGAAATTTCTTTCTAACCTCCAAAATAACTTGTATTTATATCCAAATCATGCACTTTATCAAAACCAAGATATGACATAAAAAAATATTTTAAATATTTAAATTCAACTTTCAAAGTAGGTCACAGCTACCTTTGATAAAAAATAATTTTAATTTTTACCTTTTAAATCTAGCGCTGCTATCAGTAGATGAAGGTCAGCCATAATTAAACCAAACTCTTATCATTCCTTATCTTCAATCAACGAACTTTTCATCACGGAAGTCTTCCTTTGACATAAATGATAATAATTCTAACAATCTTGTCCATACGCCTTTGACATCAATGACAATATTTCCAACAATTTTGTTTTAAGTTGTCTGGTTACTTGACATAGGATGGGTTATCCATGATTTTATCTGATAGTTGCACAATATTTTAACTTGCCAAAGGTGCTCAAAAATGGAGGAAGGGATAAAAGATATATTTTCAAAGAGCTAGGATATTTTTTAGCCTTATGTTTGGCAGTCAGAAATCTGATCAGAATTAATTTTATTTCTTTTGATCTTTTTCTAAATTGTAAGCTGGTCAGGTTCAAAGCTTAATTTGTATCCCATGCTTATTAGTGTGTTTCAATTTAGAGCTTGTCTATGGAAAATTTCTACATCAATGGGATATACATTGGTTACCAAAGGCTAGGCAATCCTAGTCATCAAGGGATTAAACCTAACCTCATATAATCACCCTTGTCTTATGAATGGTAAAAGGACAACAATATCACCTTTGCATACATGACAAAATTGTTTATCAATGTTCCACGGGGATCAGTTCCCCACAAAAAACCTTATGTTTCTGGGGCAAGGATGTCTCTAAGATGCAAAGACTTGGGCCAAACATCCCCCCGCCTCACCACCACCTCCATCGAGACGTCGGGGATGTCACTAGGATGTTGGGGCGTCGAGATGTCCCCGAGACATCTGGGGAACTCCAAGGAGTCTCCAGACCATTTTAGGGATGCCCAAGGCCGAACCCTAATGGCGAATGGGCCCCATCTAAGCCCCTCAAACCATACAAAACATCCTTCAACCCTCATTTTTACTCACAAACACAAATCAATAGCAAGATTGAGGAGGAGCAAAAGAGTGAGAGTGAAAGAGTGAAAAAGTGAGTGAAGTGTTGCAAGTGCAAGAAGGTTGAGGAGCAAGAAGAAGAGGAAGAAGAGGAAGAAGAGGATCTAGATTCTTCACCAAGTTGCAAGGATTTTTCAAGCATAAGGTAGGAATCTATGGCTGTTTTTTAAGTTTTTTTATTTTTAATTAGTTTCATATTCATATTCATAAACATGGCTACAAGTGCATCTTCAATGTTCATATTCTCATCAAGATCCAACATTGAAATTTGAATAGTTATTAGTTTAGTTTTATATTTTAAATTTTCAAATTTTGCAAAAAAAAATAAATTTAATTATACAAGCTATCATTTTTTTTTAAATTTAAGTTATACAAATTACTTTCATTAGTTTATATCAATTTTTTTATTTTGTCAAACTAGGATGAAAATTTTGTGTATCCTCTGCTTCTACGCTTCGTGCGACTTGAAGAAAGAAAAAACAAAAGTGAAATCCTTGGTTGACAAAGATTAAGAACAAAGATTTTGATTTGTGTATCCTCTGCTTTTGCGTTTCATGCAACCTGAAGTAAGAAAAAACAAAAAGAAAATCTGTGTCTTAATTCTTTGCATTATGTTGCATGCATAGCTTGAATTTTAATTTTAAAATTATAAACTTATAAATCTTATATTGTTTATTGCAATGTCACTATGAGTTCTCATGGCATGAGTCAGGATGAAGTTGAGGTTCAATCTCAAATTGAAACTAAATCTGATTATGCACCTAAGGTTGATGAAGATGTAGAAGCGGAGAGGGGTGACCATGAGACCCAAACCACGAGTTCCATGGTGAGTGCAATTGCAAATACGAATTCCCCTCCACGATACTGGTAGATTTTTCCAAGGGTCCCTTTGATCCTAAGTTTCCTTCGAAACAATTTGCAACAAAATTACAGAGAAGGCCAGGGGCATCTGCGGGAACAAAGTTGTGAAAGTGCCACTTTTGTAACGTTGAGATTCAGGGAAACATTACTAGAGTTAACGCCCACCTCCTTCATATCTGAGGAAAAGGTGTAGATATATGTGAGGAGTTGGGGAGAAAGCTGAAATTTAGGGTTGAGATATGTAGGCTATGGGATGGTGAAGACAATGCAATTGCACTTGCATCGCTTCTTTGTCTCATAGGTCGAGGGGTCATAAGAGCTAGCCACATAGTTCTACTTCTACTTTGCAAAGGCAAGTTGCACGTATGCTGGTTTCTTCTACTTCAAGAGCCCATGCAATAGAAGCTAGGGGGAAACATAGCTTGAAAAGTGATGCTCCTAACCCACTAACTGGATTATACAATGTGCAAATAAAGGATAATGTAGATGATGCCATTGGAAAATTCTTCTTTGCCAATGGAATTCCATTCCATGTGACTCGATCTCCTTATTATAAGGAGGCGATGGCAATTGTAGCAAGGGCAGGACCATCATATATGCCACCAAGGAAGACAAAATTGAGGACCACAATCTTGGAGAAGAACTATTCCAAGATAAATGTGTTAACAAAGAAAATGAAGGAATGTTGGGTGGCAAGTGGATGGAGTATAGTCATGGATGGGTGGACAAACATTAGGCATTGTTCACTAAGCAATATCATGGTTACATGATTAGAGGGTCCATATTTTCTTAATGATTGTTTAGGGAATCACAAGCATGCTGATTTTCAGTTTCAAATCCTCAAGGATGCTATTGAGGAGGTTGGGCCACAAAATGTAGTCCAAGTAGCGACAAATGTGGCCCATGTGTGCAAAGTGTAGGGAAATAAATTGAGGCAGCTTATAGACACATTTGGTGGACTCTTTGTTGTGTGCATGCCATGAATAACGCACTCAAGGACATGGGAAAGATTGATTGGATCAAAGCAGTGGTCAATGATGCTAGTTCTCTAAAAAGGAATTCCTGAAACCTATCGAGACTCGATATGCATCCTATTTCATTCTTTAGGAGAGAATGCTTGAGTTGCAAGAGGCATTGCAACTAATAGTTATGACAATAGAATGGAATTGGTGGCCCGATTCCAAGACAAAGTAGGGGAAGATGGTGAAGGATGTAGTGAAGAGTGATGTTTTTTGGGTTGATGCAAAATATATTGTCTCCATCATTATTGTAGTCTTCCAAGTCATTAAATATGGGGATGCCAATGCACCTAGCCCTGGAGAAGTGTATGAGTGCATTGATTGTATGCTAGGCCAAATGAAAGTTGTCGTGCAAGAGGACCCCGCATTAGCATTCTACGATGAGCACATTCAACCAATCATTCATTTGAGATGGGAGAAGCTCAACACTCTCTTGCACATGGTTGCCTATGCATTGAATCCCAAGTGGTACATGCAAAGGCCTAGTCGAGTTACACCCATACAAGATGCTAACGTGAAGGAAGGGTTTAGGAAGGCCATCCAAAATATGTATGATCCCTAAACAAGCTACAATCATTCATATTGAGTGAACAAAAATTATCCACTCTTAGGGGTTATTCTGAGGAGGCCAAGTTCGATAGGGGAACTATGGTACAGGAGGACCCAATTTTGTGGTGGACTATGCATGGACTGAATTGTTTGACTGTGTCTCTAGCTATTCATTTGCTCTCTCAGGTTTCTAGTTCTTTTGTTGCTGAGAGGAATTGGTCTACTTATAACTTCATCCACTCCCTTAAGAGGAACAAGCTTACCTCTAGGAGAGTAGAGAAGCTTGTGGCTATATATAGTGTCTTGTGTCTCATTGATCGCAACACACTTTTGTACAAGGAGAGTCTAGAAGCGCGATGGGTTGTAGAGCTAGAGGAGCCAGCACAAATTGATGAAGATGCTACACAAACAGGGCTGGTTGGTATTAGTATGGAGGATCTTGACCATGTGTAATCCAAGTCCAACAATTCTAATGATGAGGAATTTGGAGATGATTAGAGGCCTCACTTCATTCGATTTTGCTATTTTGAACATTTTTATCATCATTTTACTCATTGTAATTGTCATTATGAAATCTCGAAAATAATATAAATTTCAAATTCAACATTTTCATTGTTCAATGTTAAATTAAAAAATTGTTAATATTCACTTCAAAGTTCAAAGTTTAGTAGTTTCTAAGTTTTAACTTTTACTAATTTTCCAAAGTTTCATTTGTAATTCTTGTACTTATACATCTTTTTATAACTATTTTTTGAAGTACTATATGTATTTCAATGCCACCCCCCACCATAGCCCCGTTGTCGTCCCCTACCATCCCCAAAACTCGTCCCCGCATCCCCATGTCTCCCCATCTGGAAACTCCGTGGAACTATGTTGTTTATCCTACCTGATTGTTTTCTTTTTGTGTGTGGGAAAAAGGGATCTAGGGTTTAAATCACACTTCTTCCTATATCATAATGGAAAGGACTAAAATTGATCTCAAACACCCACTTGGCTACTAACCTCAATGGAAGAGCCAGAATGGTGGATCAGGATTTCAGTCCTTTGTTGATGGGGGGAGGATTTGATATTGATTAATTGATTGTTAATGGATCTTATTTTGATAATGTAAAGATGCACCTAGGTTAACTATGAAAATGCAACGAATTATTATGATTTAAGGAAAACACAGAGCTGAAAGATAGAAACAGAATTTAGAACAAAAGAGTGCAAACACAAAGGAACCTGGCATATAAATTTGAGCTTGAAATTGCTGGACAGAGGCGATGGTGCCTTAAACCTGGAAGTGCAGACAATCAGAATCAGAATTAAGATCTTTGTTGATTCCTGATTGTAGGTTCTTCTCCTCTGGAGTTAGTGTCGGAACTTTGTCTGTTGCTAATAAATTCCTCTTTCCCTAATTTGTTGACTTGTAGGACTTGAATGCTTGATTGAGCAATTAGGTCTTCATCCTCTCCCAAATTCGCTTCAGATCTGCAACCTGCACACAAGAAAGAGGGGAAAGGGTTGTGCCATATAGGGGCTTGCCTAAGTCAAATCCCATTTTGGCATTTCTACCTCCACAATGGCTATGATGTAAAAGAGAGCTTACCCTCGATCAGGCAAAGGCTAAATGATAAAGTGACAAATTGTAATGTCCCCATTTTCTGATCCGTCATCTGAATTAATTTAATTATTTGATATTGCCTGGCAAAAAGTTTATGTAAAAAGTAATATTAAGTAATTAAATTATAGCGTCATTATAAAGTGACGTTGAGTAAATATTTAAATGATATTTTATGAAGTCACTTTATAATAAAGTGCTAATATGTTTTGGAGGTATATTTAAAAAGGGATTTCCGGATGGTTATATAAAATGGAAATTAGAGCTCATTTGCATTATGTTGGTTTATTATCTTATCTGGTAATTTGGTGGAGCTCTTCAGAGCCTGAAACCCTAGGTGGGAACTCCTACGAGTATCCAATTTTGGTGGTGAAAGATTCCTCCCTAGCTGGTAGCAAGAGAAATCGTCCAAGTTTCTCGCATTTGCACGATAAAGGTTGGTTTCAAAATTTGTGAACTCTTGCCAAACAAGACAAATTATCAGGGGCATTTGTAGGCAAAGATCTTAGGTGATATTTATTATATTTTTCAAGCTACAACTATTCCAATTTTTCATCCATTTCGGTTCATATATTATCCTTATCATATTTCAATGAATACAAGGAAGGGGTTCAAATACCATTATTCATATCTACAGTGTGTGCAAGAGTGAAAAATCCAAAATAATAGTGTTGTGTGTGCAAGGTGGGTTGAACAAAGATATTTGTGTTGTGTGTGCCTGTGAAAGAAAGGAAATAAAATAATTAATATTAATTCCAGCTAGGAATCACCCCAGCCGTACCATTTCAAGCTCCCAAAGTAGTCGTACATATTGTGGAATTTCCAATGAATGCATAAAGAAGGCTTAAAAGCCTTAATAAACTCCAACCACAGCCTATAAGAGAAAATCAAAGTGGTTGCAGCCCCCCACAAGGAATTGCAGCTCTAAGGCTGCCTTACTACTCATTAAGGAGTTGTACATTTATCAAGGCTGTTGTACAACAATCAAGGGGGAATTTAAGGTATGAGAAGATGCTGATTGGACCACATTTCTGCATCATCACAGGTCAGCAAATGAAATTAATAAATATTTATTTTAGTTGGAGGTTATCAAGCTTGTAAGGAATTGCTATATGTGCCAGCCATTAATACATAATATTTGAATGCATTTGTATTTCTCAGAACTCAAGGAAAAGAAATTAGTTACCTGCATCTGAATTTGTGCATATTAAAGATATTATATCGGATGGAAACTGTTTGTCAAAATGCTCATATGTAACCTTGGTTCAATGGAATGATTTTATGGTAAGTTTATGAATCAGAATAATAGCTGCAATAGTTATAAGTGTTTGTATTTCAAAATACTTCATATTTGGTTTCCTGCAAACTGTTTGACAAAATGCTTGCAAAACGAAAATAGCGAAAATTCCAAGTTTGGTTAAAATATTTTGGAGGGGTTATTACACAAATTGACAATTGCTACAATTACCACTCAAATCTGCATTCCTTGATGGACTAAAGTCATTGTACTCATCACCTTCAAGGAGAATTGGATGCTTGACCTGAAGTCCTACAGTGTTAATACTCACAAAACAAATAAACATGAAACATGAACAAACTCACATGAAAACATGATGCATTGCTAACATGATGCTTGACTGAAATAATGCTGCAATAATTCTGCTAATTCTACTCTTGATTGCTTTTAGGATGCTTAATTATGATCTCAATTGCCTTCTCAAAATTGCTAGGCTTTCAAATGATGAAAAAATATTGTATTTATATGCAATTCTTTAATTTCCCACAAATTTATTATTGACAGCCGACAAATGATTTTGAATTTCTAAATGTTGAAATGCTGACACTGACATATTTGAATTGGGACCAAAATAGGTTGGACAAGGGTGCTAACGCCCTAGTCCAGACTTATTTTGGGGCCTTAAGCATCACAAAATGAATATTAAATCCTTATTCCCAATTCAACTCTGGTTTTCCGAAGATTATTATAAAATGGGCAAATTAAAAGCACAATTAGGTCAAAGCACATAAGGGGGAGCTAAACCTATTGTGAAATTGTCAAGGGTGACAATTTACAACGCTACATTTAGCCCCCACTTTAGTGAGAGTATGAATTTACGCTCATACTCACACTAAAGTAAGGATAAGCCAACAAGGGTTCATTTATCCGAACATTGAAGAGATAGGACGACATCGAATCTAGGGTGTTAGCCCCCAGGCTCAAGACCCTATGGCACAACAATGTAAGGGCAAAGGAACACACATAAGGTGCAATACAAAACACGAAGCATACACGATAAGACACAAGACTAACATAATGCAAACACATAAAACACAATGCAAACACAAAGCAAACACACAAAATACACTAGGTAAACACATAACCACACAATAAAAATAAGACATAAACACAAGGTTAGTATACTAAAAAGGATTCGAGTCAGTAAGGTAAAGAGACCTCAATCTTAAATTTGTCTCAAATATCAAACGTCATCCATCGAATATAGTGTTGGACAAAATGATACTCTCACAGCAAGCTGTGTTATGCTAGGTCACTCATAGCTACATAGATCCGCTGGCTAGCATGTTGTGTTATGCTAGGTGTCCATGCAATATGATAAGTTTCATAAGGCTAGCAAGCTACGTTATACTAGTTGTCTCATGAAACACATGGCTCCACTGGCAAGCAAGTTGTGATATGCCAGGTGGCCATGTAAAAACGCTCAAGTTCATGAATTAGCAAGCTGCATTATGCTAAATCCATGGACTATTTTGCTAATCACGCCTTACGGAGTGCATAAAAGTTTAGTGTCACGGGGGATTGTTTAACGTCACAGTGGACGGATCACCTCAAGGTGTGTACAAAAGTTTATAGTCACGAGGGACGAATCATCTCAAGGGGTGTACAAAATTTTAATGTCATAGGGGACAAATCATAAAGCCGCGCCTCAGGGGACGTTATAAATAACACCACCACAAAAGGTGCGCATGAACAATTTACAAGGCCACACTTTAGGGGGTATCATGCATAATACCACCACTAAAGGGGACACAACATGGGATGCAAGGCCACACTTTACGAGATATCATGCATAATACCACCACTAAAGGGGCATCACTTGAAGATGAAAGGCCACACTTTAGGGGATATCATGGATAATACCGCCACTAAAGGGGCATCATTTGAAGATGCAAGGCAACACTTTAGGGGATATCATACATAATACCACCACTAAAGGGGCACATGAATGAATTGCAAGGCCACACCTTAGGGAATACCATGCATAATATCACCACTAAAGGGGCACATTGTAATGTCCCCTTCCTAGGCAGTTCAGGTGATTCAGGGATTAGCCTATCATTCAGACCCTCGTAGGCTGACAGGTATGTTTAGAGGGTTGCTTTTGGCAGTTATCCGGCGTTTGGGGACACTACTCCATCAGTTAATTCAGGTTTGGGCCTGGCAGAGACTTATAGAGTCAGATTCAGGCACTTACTATTTATAGTAAGTCAAGCAGACAGGGGGTTACTATTTCTGGCAGGGCACCTGGTTCAGTTGGTCATCTCAGTTTCGACCCAGTTTGACGATTTGATGAGCAAACAGTGAATATTGGAGCATTTGATAATTATTAAAAGATTATTAATTTGACTTTATAATATAAAGTCACTTTAATGAAATATTAAAGTAATTATTAATGACAAATTATAAAGTATTTAATACTTTATAATAAAGGAGTAAAATTAATATTAAATGAGTATTTATTACTCATTTAAAAAGGATGCCATTATTAAGTGAATTTGCCTAAGTCTCAAAAGGGCGAATTAATGATTTATTAAATGCTTAATTAGTTGCTTTTTTGGGTCGACTTATTCAAGGGATTATTTAATTCATCCAAAGGAAAATCGAGCTTCATTGTGAATTATTCTAATTTGTCTTTTATTCTCTCTAAGAACATTGGAGTTTGTGAAACAAGGGTTTCTGCAAATTCGCTTCATCATTGGATTTTGGAGAACGTTCCCTCTTCAGAATCAGGCATACTGAGGCTGTGAGATACCAGTTGAAGCTTGTCAGTTGAGTGGCTTCATTCAAAAGTCATTACAGAGCTTATTGTGAAGTTTTTAATCAAGGGTTTGGATCAATCTTCTTCGGAAGGGAATTCAACTGCAATGGCTATTCCTATTCTTCATCTGGCACTCATCCCAAGCCGTACGAATTTCATTTAATGCTGGTTTGGGTCGTACTTTTACAGCAGCAAGGTCGTACTTTTCCTGCAAGCTAAGACGCCTTGCCTTTTTGTCTTCTGCCTTCATCATTTGGGACGCCTAGGTTTCTGGGGTATTCTGCATCAATTTGAGGCTGGAGAAACATCAATCTGAGGTTGGCCGTACCATTGCTTCTTCATTTTGGCGGCTGCAAATAAGCCAGGTTTTTAAATAAAAGTGTTGCCTTTTTACTTGCATGTTTGTATTTCCTCATTGTACTCATCCAGAAAATTAATAGAAGCATTCGCCATCAGTCTAGGAGTGTTTCTGCTTCAAAATCTGTAGTTTTGAATTTTATATTTATTTTAGAAGAATTTTTATGCAAAATCACACCATTTCATTATACTGCAAAAACCACAAAAAAATCACAAAATACAACAAAACAAACAAAAAATTGCATTATCGTCAGAAGTCAGGGTTGAGAGACACCTAGTCTCTTACAGTGGTATCAGAGCACAGTTTTCCTACCATCCTGTGCTTTTTCAGTTAGATGTGTGCTTTTTGATGCTTTTTCATTAGTAGAGACATTATCTTCTATAGTAAGGGTAGAGGAACAGGCAGAGTAGAGGATTGGATAGGTCCACCTATTCCAGAAGGTGAGACAGTATCAAGGGTTCTGGGTATACACAGATCCAGTTCTAGCAGCAGTGAGAACAGTGTCACCACACTCATGGCAGATCGTGAGACTCCTATAGAGTCTCGTAGGGATACAGGGAAAGAACCTACTGAGGGTGAGATGTCTGATACTAAGTTCAGACGGAGACATGACAATATGATGGACATGATGTCTCAGTTGATGGGCACGATGAGGCAGTATGGTCCGCCTCAGCAGCATTACATACAGATAGGACAGACCAGCAGGACTGCAAGCATAGACCAGCCACAGGTGTCAGTACAGCAGTAGTCGTCACCTATCTTTCATGAGCGTAGGCCTGGACAACCTACCTTTATTACTAGGGAGGCACCTCTGACTCCGGAGGCAGAGCAGCAGGGTCACCAGCCAGAGTTTCAGCCACAGCATGGTACACCAGTGGCAGACTTGACCAGATTCTTTGGAGAGAACTCGACATTGGCTCCTGAGATTAGGTAGTCGTCGTTTCATGAGTTCATGGATGTGCATAGACCCAAGGGTGGAGGTAGATTTGAGCGCAGAGCTCCTCAGTACCAGCTACCACCACAGATGAATCGGGATCTTCAGCATGCAGTGAGCAAGATAATCTTGTCTTATTTTGATGGTTCGGATAAGAGTTCAGCGAGGTCTTGGGTACAGAAGCTAGACAATTACCTATCTTTGAGACCTATGCAGGAGGACGAGGCCATTAAATTTGCCATGCTACATCTTGATGGATTAGCACATGACTGGTGGCATCACGACATGTACACATTGGGTCATCACACAGTTACTACTTACCAGGAGTTCAGGAACAGGCTCATAGAGCGTTTTGATAAGAAGGATCCAAAACTTTACTTTAGAGAGCTAGCTCAGCTCAGGTAAACAGATAGTTTGGATGCCTACATTGGTGAATTCCAGAGGGTTGCAATCATGGTGACAGGTATTTCGGAGAGAAGACTTGTCATTCTATTTATCGAGGGATTATATGAGCCGATGAGAGGTTGGGTCAAGGCATTTGATCCTCCTACTCTTCAGGAGACGATGAGGAAGGCACGCAGTATGGAGCTTGCAGCACCTCGCAGCAAGTTCTCTTCAGGCTCCACACCTTATTCGAGGCCTAACAGATCATTTGACAAGAATAGAGCATTTGACAAGAAGGATCCACCTGATCCACAGAGAAGGAATGCACCACCCTTTGACAGGGAAACATTCAATGATTTATGCAAGAAAAGGTTATGTTTTTGGTGCAAAGCACCTTATGATGAAAAACATGTATGCCCTCTTCGTCCTAAAGCCAAAAGTAACCAGATGGAGTGGTTTTATGAGGGTGAAGAGCAATCTGATCTGTCAGACCAGCAAGCTGATTCAGAGCATTCAGATGATGAAAGGTTTGAAAATGAGGGAGGACTAAAGTTACAGGAGGCACATTTGACTAGTCTTCAGAGAGAGGGATCTTTTAGGCTATGTGGGCTCCTAGTAGGTCAGAAAGTGATTACTCTACTTGACACTGGTGCCACTCATAACTTTATAGATGTACGGTTAGTAGAGAGACGAGGCATACAGACTGAGGAGTTTGAGGGTATTCGAGTCAAGGTGGCTGATGGGTACACCCTCAAATGTGATAGGAGAATAGCAGATCTTCCGATGCGGCTTAACAACTATGAATTCAAGGCTGAATTCTACGTTGTAAATATGGGAGATACTGATGTGGTACTTGGGATGGCATGGCTTCATGATTTGGGTGAGTTCACACTCAATCTTCGAGACATGGAGATGAAGTTCAAGGTAAACGGGAAACCTCATGTCATAAAAGCCATCGGAGAAAGTAATTTGAAGGTGGTATCTTTTAGACGGATGAAGAGGCTCATTCGTCATGATGTGGTAGATCGGGCTGCAGAGTGTATGTTGTTACCAGCACAGCAGGAGCAGCAGAAGGTTGAGTACCATCCTGATATTCAGGAACTGAGGACTAAACACTCTAAAGTGTTTAGTGACATTCCACCTGCCAGACCTCCAAATAGGGGCATCGAGCACATTATCGAGTTGGAGGAGGGCGCAAAGCCCATTATGATCACACCATACAGACATCCGAAACGCCTCAAGGATGAGATAGAAAAAACAATCAGTCAGCTGTTGGCTAAGGGGCATATCACACCTAGCAAGTCACATTTTGCTTCATCGGTTGTATTGGTGAAGAAAAAGGACGGGTCACTACGGATGTGTATATATTACCACCAGCTTAATAAGAAAACAATCAAAAACAGGTACCCTATACCCCGCATTGATGAGTTGATTGATGAGTTGCATGGTGCTATCTTCTTCACGAAGATTGACTTGAGATCTAGGTACCATCAGATTCAGATGAGGGAGCAGGACATAGAGAAAACCGCTTTCAGGTGCCATTGCGGTCACTTCGAGTTCTTGGTTATTCCTTTCGGTCTAACCAACGCCCCTACTACCTTTCAGGCTACAATGAACAGAGTTTTCAGTTCTCAGCTGTAGAGATATGTGTTGGTCTTCTTCGATGACATTCTGGTGTACAGTATGTCATGGGAGGAGCATTTAGCTCACTTGGATACAGTTCTGGGTATTTTGGTTGAGGAGTCCTTGTATGCCAAGGAGTCCAAGTGTGAGCTAGGCATGGCTGAGTTGTTGTATCTTGGGCACAACATCAGTGCCAAGGGAGTCAGTATGGACCCTGAGAAGGTCCGAGCTATAGTAGAGTGGCCAGTACCAGAGAACCTTACCCAACTCAGAGGATTCATTGGGTTGTGTGCTTTTTACAAATGATTTGTTAGTGGGTTCTCACGACACGCCACACCCCTTACTGATCTAACAAAGAAAGGGGCATTTGCTTGGTCACCACAGGCTCAGGAATGTTTTGACAGATTTAAGGTGATTATGACTTCGTGTCCAGTTTTAGCACTGCCAGACTTTACGAAGTCTTTTGATTTGTATTATGATGCCTCAGGAGAGGGCATTAGTGTTGTATTGATGCAGGAGAGACACCCTATTGCTTTTCAGAGTAGGAAGCTTAGGGGTCCTAAGAGATTTTATAGCATTTATGACAAGGAGATGTTGGCCATTATGCACGCTTTGGCTAAGTTCAGGCAATATCTAGTGGGCAGTAAATTCAGTGTGCGTATAGATCATAATAACCTGATACACTTCCTTGGACAGCGAGACTTAAATGAAAGGCAACAAAAATGGGTCAGTAAACTGCAATCGTATGATTTTGATATCACCTTCATTAAGGGGAAGCAGAATGTTGTAGCTAACGCATTGTCTCGCAGACCTCAGTTGAATGCTATGGCACAGATCTCCGAGGATTGGAGGCAAAGGATTATCGCAGAGTATGCTAAGAAATGGGCTTCTAGCATAGTTGATGGGACAGAGCAGGATAGTAGATACATTGTTGTGAATGACTTGATCATTTACAAGGGGTGGATTTTTCTGGTTCCTGATTCAGAGTTGAGGGATACAATTCTGAAAGCCTTTCATGATCTTCCCATGGCGAGCCATCTCGGTTATTTCAAAACATATAAGCTGGTACGGGAACAGTTTACTTGGAAAGGGCTAAAGACTGATGTTCTTCAATATGTACAAGAGTGTTTTGTTTGCCAACAGAACAAACAGGAACACACATATCCTGCTGGATTGCTTCAGCCACTTCCGATACCTGACAGGAAATGGGAATGTTTATCAATGGATTTTATCACGGGCTTGCCAAAAGCCCAAGGGAAAGATTGTATTTACGTGGTTGTTGATCGGCTGACAAAATATGCACACTTCTTTCCTATCACCACTACATTCATAGCATCACAGACTGCAGAGCTCTTTTTCAGAGAGGTATTCCGGTTACATGGTTTGCCTCGGACTATAGTCAGCGATAGAGACAATCGGTTCAAGAGCAACTTTTGGCAGGAGTTGTTCAGACTTTGTGGAACCGAATTGACACCTAGTACCAGCTACCATCCACAGACAGATGGACAGACGGAGATTGTCAATAAGTGGGTGGAAGGATATCTGCATAATTATATAGCTGGATAGCAGAGAGCTTGGGTGAGGTGGATATACCTCTGTGAGTATTGTTATAACTCTACTCACCACATGACTATACAGATGACGCCCTTTATGGCATTATATAGGTATGAGGCGCCCAACCTTTTGGATTTGGTGTTGAGTGATAGCAAATTGCCCAGCGCAGGTGATATGTTGCAGGATCAGCAGGATATTATGAGGTCTCTCAAAGACAATATTCAGCAGGCACAGAATCAACAGAAGCAGTATGCTGATCAGAAAAGGGTTGAGCGTTCCTTTGTAGTAGGTGACATGGTGTATCTCATGCTACAGCCTTACCACCAGTCCACTCTGCAGAAGAGTGTTGTAGAGAAGTTGAAACCTCGTTACTATGGTCCATTTCGAGTCATCAGACGAGTGGGTGAGGTTGCATATGAGCTGGATTTATTGGTGGATAGTAGGGTTCACAACGTATTTCACGTTTCTCGCCTGAAGAAGGCGTTGGGACAACATGTGATTCCCTCTCCAATACTGCCACCCCTTGATGACGAGGGGAAGTTGATATTAGTGCCTGAGGCCATCCTCGATGTTAGAGAGAGACATCTTCAGAGGCGGGTCATCAGAGAGTATTTGATTAAATGGAGAGACTTTCCGGTTGAGGATGCTACATGGGAGTCAAAGGAGATTTTACAGCATCCAGAGCTGAGATTCCTTGAGGACAAGCAATTTTAGGGAGGGCGGACTGTAATGTCCCCTTCCTAGGCAGTTTAGGTGATTCAGGGGTTAGCCTATCATTCAAACCCTTGTAAGCTGACAAGTATGTTTAGAGGGTTGCTTTTGGCAGTTATCCGGCGTTTGGGGACACTACTCCATCAGTTGATTCAGGTTTGGGCCTTGGCAGAGACTTATAGAGTCAGATTCAGGCACTTACTATTTATAGTAAGTCAAGCAAACAGGGGGTTACTATTTCCGGCAAAACACCTGGTTCAGTTGGTCATCTCAGTTTCGACCCAGTTTGACGATTTGATGAGCAAACAGTGAATATTGGAGCATTTGATAATTATTAAAAGATTATTAATTTGACTTTATAATATAAAGTCTTTATAATATAAAGTCACTTTAATGAAATATTAAAGTAATTATTAATGACAAATTATAAAGTATTTAATACTTTATAATAAAGGAGTAAAATTAATATTAAATGAGTATTTATTACTCATTTAAAAAGGACGCCATTATTAAGTGAATTTGCCTAAGTCTCAAAAGGGCGAATTAATGATTTATTAAATGCTTAATCAGTTGCTTTTTTGGGTCGACTTATTCAAGGGATTATTTAATTCATCCAAAGGCAAATCGAACTTCATTGTGAATTATTCTAATATGTCTTTTATTCTCTCTGAGAACATTGGAGTTTGTGAAACAAGGGTTTTTGCAAATTCACTTCATCATTGGATTTTGGAGAACGTTCCCTCTTCAGAATCAGGCATACTGAGGCTGTGAGATACCAGTTGAAGCTTGTCAGTTGAGTGGCTTCATTCAGAAGTCATTACAGAGCTTATTGTGAAGTTTTTAATCAAGGGTTTGGATCGATCTTCTTCAGAAGGGAATTCAACTGCAATGGCTATTCATATTCTTCATTTGGCACTCATCCCAAGGCCGTACGGATTTCATTTAATGCTGGTTTGGGCCGTACATTTACAGCAGCAAGGTCGTACTTTTCCTACAAGCTAAGACGCCTTGCCTTTTTGTCTTCTGCCTTCATCATTTGGGACGCCTAGGTTTCTGGGGTATTCTGCATTAGTTCGAGGCTGGAGAAACATCAATCTGAGGTTGGTCGTACCATTGCTTCTTCATTTTGGCGGCTGCAAATAAGCCAGGTTTTTAAATAAAAGTGTTGCCTTTTTACTTGCATGTTTGTATTTCCTCATTGTACTCATCCAAAAAAATTAATAGAAGCATTTGCCATCAGTCTAGGAGTGTTTCTGCTTCAGAATCTATAGTTTTGAATTTTATATTTATTTTAGAAGAATTTTTATGCAAAATCACACCATTTCATTATACTGCAAAAACCACAAAAAAATCACAAAATACAACAAAACAAACAAAAAATTGCATTATCGTCAGAAGTCAGGGTTGAGAGACACCTGGTCTCTTACACACATGCCTTTAGAAGATGCCCTAATAGACGAGGAGTATGGCCCCCCTTTGTAATGTCCCCTTCCAGTTGACATCTCTCAGAGCTTATGATTAGCCTATTATGCGACCCTCGTAGGCTGATAAGATGGATAGAGGGTCTTGATGGAGCTTGGCTTGGCTTGGGTTGTCAGAGTTTTATCAGTTGGCTTTCGTTCGGGCTCATTCGGACACCATTTTCCTGAATTGCTATTTTTAGCAGTATTTGGCACTCAGCGAAGCACCCCTGCTATTTTTAGCAATATGGTCTGGTCATGTGCAGAATCACTCACTTGTTCGCCAGCTTCAGACGGTTCGTGAATCGGACATATTTTGAGGGAGATATTAATATTTTAATTGATTAATTAAATATTAATTATTCGGAGCTTATATTATAAAGTTATAATATTTTAATATTATAACTTAAGTGATTTGTCTCAAGGGGGCGACCATCATTGAAGGGGCCATTTTTAATTATAAATGAGATTGAAAACTATTGAAAAATTAAAAGGAAAAGTTCCAATTTATTTAAATGATACCTAATTGAGAAAAGTCACACTTTTGAGGAGATATAAGGGTTTTCATTGGAATTTGAGCTCATTATGATTGAAATCAAATTTTTGCTGAGTCTTTCTTCTGAGAACAGAGCCAAGGGTTCCAGTTTTCAACTTGCATTGGAGAACGTGCAATCTTCAGTGTGTGCAGTTCAGAGGCTGTGAAATATCAGCTGATTTATTGCCAGTCAGAGAGATAGCTTCATTCAGAAGTTATTACAGAGCATCACAAGCGAAAATATATTTAGGGTTTTGATCAGGAATTCTTCTTGGAAGTGATTCTTCACCTTAGGCGCCTATTTCTATATTCCAGATCAATCTAATAAAAGCCGTACAGATTGTCTTTACTGCTGATACAAATCCGTACTGTCATTTATTGCTGTGAAAAGGCCGTACCATCTCACCTTGGACAAATCGCCTTCTCTTTGGTCAGTCTGCCTTCACTAACTTGGGCGCATATATCTCTGGCATCTTTTTCTGACATCTGGTGTAGGGGAGAGTGGATTTTTATCACAGCTATACCATTTCATGAAGATTATCAGCTTGCTGCAATATCAAGTTTTTGATCAAAATATCGTTGCCTTTTTAGTTGCATGTTATTGGATCTTATTTGTAATCATTCCAAAAGATAAATAAATAGTCTGGCATCAGGAGTTTCAATAGATTCTATCATTTCCAGAGTTGTATTATTTTATTTAAATTTATTCAGTAATTTCTTTCAAAATCGCAAATTTCATTTGTCATGCAAAAACACCCAAAAAACCAAAATACACAAAAACAAGCAAAAACACACAGTTCTAGAAGTTAGCGAGAACAGGGGTTTCTACAGTGGTATCAGAGCTAAATCCTGCCATCCTGAGGGTTTAGCAATCTTATGCAGCCACAAGAGGTCAGGCCACACAGGTATTATACTCGCAGGAGAGCCTTGATTGACAGGCAACAGGGTTTGATCAGGCAGCCGGGAAACATGGCTGACAGGATAGATATTCCTAGAACAGATATTCCTCAAAACCCTAGGGATCAGGACGATGCAGAGGTTCTACACGCTCTCAGAGATTTACGAGCAGGTCAGCGGCAGTCTAACAATGTGCTACAGCAGTTGGCAGTGGCACTCCAGAGGTTAGGTACGCCGAGGAGACCGTCACCACATCGTGACGAGGACAGGGGTGATGCAGGATCACGGAGAGCACCTAGGACTGTTTCACGGACGGCAGACAGGCCAACTAGGCCTACTTTTGTGAGACAGGAGGTCGATGAGGCTATGGCAGGTGAGGAGCATGAGGAGTTGTTCGCAGATACACTTATGGCAGCGAACGAGGAGTGGGAGTTAGTACCACCTGATGTCAGAGAGAGGATTACCTTTGACAGATTCATTACACAGAGGAGAGAACATCACAGAGGTCGACAGGATTGGAGACCTAGACACCAGAATAATGATCTGAAGCATGCTACAAACAGACTCTAGCGATGTTCGACGGTAGTGGCAAGGTTACAGCCCAGGCCTGGATCAGTAAGCTAGACACTTTCCTCACATTGCGTCCGATGGCTGAGAGGGATGCTATCAGGTATGCGACATTGCATCTTGAGGGGGTAGCTTACGACTGGTGGCACCACGGGATGGTGACACTCCAGCATGATCTGATCACCTCATATCAGGAGTTCGTTGACAGGTTGGTGGAACGATTTGACAGGAAGGATCCAGAATCCTATTTCAGAGATTTGGCTCAGTTGTGACAGAGTGGCAGTTTGGAGTCTTACATAGGTGACTTCCAGCGACTGTCAGTTATGGTTCCTAATATATCAGAGAGGCGTCTTGTAGTGCTTTTCATGGAGGGACTGACGGAACCATTGAGAGGTTGGATCAAAGCCTTTGATCCTCCTTCGTTACAGGAAGCTATGAAGAAGGCGCGTAGCATGGAGTTGGCAGCACCATCCAGCAGATTCAACTCCAGAAACAATTCTTCATTCAGGGACAATAAGGGCTTCAACAAAAACAGAGAGAAATCAGATTTTAACAGAGAAAAATCAGATTTTAGGAATGATTCAAAGGGAAAATCAGCAGCACCACCCTTGGATCGCGAGGCTCTTAATGATCTACGCAGGAAGAAGCTTTGCTTCTACTGCAAAGGTCCCTATGATGCCAACCATGATTGTCCTTTGCGGCCTAAGGGCAAGGCCAATCGAGTGATGTGGGCTTATTACGAGGAGTCGGAATCTGAGAGTTCCGAACAGCAGGAGAGTTCTGAGGAGTCAGAGTCAGAGGCTTCAGAGCCTAAGGCAGAGGCAGAGTCAGAGCTTTAGATTCAGGAGGCACGACTATCTAGCATTCAGCAGGAAGGTTCATTCAAACTTCGTGGAGTTTTGGCAGGACAAAGGGTCATTACCCTTCTTGATACAGGAGCCACCCACAATTTTATCGATGCTAGATTTGTGGAGAAGCGCGGACTCATTACCGAGGAGTTCGAAGGCATTAGAGTTAAGGTGGCAGACGGTTACACTCTCAGGTGTGATCGAATGATTAAGGATCTCCCCTTGCGCTTGAACAACTATGAGTTCAAGGCTGATTATTACGTGGTGAACATGGGGGATATCGATTTAGTCTTGGGCATGAAGTGGCTTCATTCCCTTGAGGAAGTCACTCTTCGTCTCAAAGATATGGAGATTCGTTTTGATGTCGATGGGAAGACACATATCCTGAAGGCCATTCGGGACAGCAATGTCAAGACTATTTCCTTTCGCCGGATGGAGAGACTCATGCGACACGACATGGTAGAGTGGGCTGCCGAGTGCACATTGGCACCTATACAGGAGGGACAGCAAAAGACTGAGTATCATCCTGACATTCGGCAGTTGAGAGTCAAGCATGAGAAGGTATTCAGTGATATTCCGCCAGGGAGACCTCCAGACAGGGGCATTGAGCACATTATAGAGCTTGAGAAGGGAGCTAAGCCCGTCATGATTACTCCTTACATGCATCCTAAGAGGTTGAAGGATGAGATAGAGAAGACTATCAAGGAGTTGCTTGCTATGGGTCACATTCGACCTAGTAAATCACCATTCGCTTCTTCAGTTGTTCTGGTGAAGAAGAAGGATGGCACCCTTCGCATGTGCATAGATTACAGAGTCCTGAATAAGAGGACTATCAAAAACAGATACCCAATACCTCGTATAGATGAGCTTATTGATGAGCTCCATGGTGCATGCTATTTCACGAAGATAGATTTGAGATCAGGATATCACCAGATCAGAGTTCGTGAGCAGGATGTTGAGAACACTGCATTTCATTGTCATTGTGGACACTTTGAGTTTGTGGTGATGCCATTTGGGCTAACCAACACGCCTGCGACATTTCAGTCCACCATGAACAGGGTCTTCCATTCGCAGTTGAGGAGATATGTACTTGTCTTCTTCGATGACATCTTGATATACAGCAGGACATGGCTAGAGCATTTGGCTCACTTAGAGACAGTACTCAGTATTTTGGAGAGGGAGTCCTTGTATGCCAAGGAATCCAAATGTGATTTGGGGATGACCGAATTGTTATACTTAGGTCATATTATCAGTGCAGAGGGAGTGCGGATGGATCCTGAGAAGATCCGTGCTATTATAGATTGGCCTACTCCGGCGAACCTTACACAGCTGCGAGGATTTCTTGGATTGTGTGGTTTTTACCGCAGATTTGTGAATGGTTATTCACGACATGCAGCACCTATGATGGATCTGTTGAAAAAAGGTGCATTCTGTTGGACTCCTGAGGCACAGGAGTGTTTTGTGAGGTTCAAGGAGCTGATGACTACGTGTCCAGTGTTGGCACTACCAGATTTTTCGAAGCCTTTTGAGCTTCAGTGCGATGCTTCTGGTAAGGGCATTGGAGCGGTGCTTATGCAGGACAAGCACCCTATTGTGTATGAGAGCCGTAAACTCAGAGGGCTAGAGAGGCTTTACAGTATTTATGATAAGGAGATGCTAGCTATAATGCACGCCTTTGCAAAATTCAGGCAATATCTCGTGGGCAGTAAGTTCTGCATTAAAACTGACCACAACAGTTTGAGGCATTTCCTGGGGCAGCGAGATCTCAATGATCGTCAGCAGAAGTGGGTGAGTAAATTGCAGGCATATGACTTTGATATCTCTTATATAAAAGGCACCCAGAATGTAGTGGCTGACGCCCTCTCACGCAGGCCTTATCTGAACTCTATGGTTCACATTACTGAGGATTGGAGGCATTTGATTGTGGCAGAGTATGCCAAGGATACTTGGGCATCCAGTATTGTTGAGGGATCGATGATTGACACCAGATACACGCTTGTGAATGACTTGATCATTTACAAGAACAGGATTTATTTGATCCCAGGTTCAGAGATGAAGAACACTATCATGCGAGCCTTTCATGATGTACCTACAGCTGGACATCCCGGGTACTTCAAAACATACAGACATATTCGGGAGAGGTTTACATGGAAAGGACTTAAGGCAGATGTTCTTCAGTTTGTGCGTGAGTGCCCTGTTTGTCAGCAGAACAAGCAAGAGAACACGTACCCGGCAGGATTATTGCAGCCACTTCCGATTCCTAACAGGAAGTGGGAATGCCTGTCGATGGATTTCATTACGGGCTTGCCTAAAGCCCAAGGACGGGATTGTATATATGTAGTTGTGGATCGGCTAACGAAGTATGCCCACTTCTTTCCGATTACCACCACTTACACAGCTACACAGGTAGCAGAGGTCTTCTTTCGTGAGGTATTCAAACTACATGGGTTGCCTCGGAGCATAGTGAGCGACAGGGATAGTCAGTTCCTGAGTCACTTCTGGCAGGAGGTGTTCAGACTTTGTGGGACCGAGCTTACACCGAGCACCAGTTACCACCCAGCAGTGATGGTCGGAAGAGATAGTGAATAAATGGGTGGAAGGTTACCTCAGGAACTATATTGCAGGGCAGCAAAAGGTGGGTCAAGTGGATATATCTGTGCGAGTATTGCTATAATACTACCTTCCACATGACCATTCAGATGTCCCCCTTCATGGCGTTGTACGGTTATGAGGCGCCTAGCTTTCTAGATTTGCTACTGAGTGACAGTAGAGTGCCGAGGGTTGGAGATTTATTGCAGGAGAGTGGGGACACTATGAGGGCTCTCAAGGGGAGAATATTGCTAAGGCCTGAGAATCCAGCGAAGCTTGATCATATCGGGAAAGGGACGAGATCTTTGAGGTGGAGACATGGTTTTACCTGTGCTACAGCCCTATGCTCGTCGATCTACTCTTAGGAAGAGTGGTTCAGATAAGCTTAAGCCACGATATTATGGTCCTTTCAGGATTTTGAGGCGTGTTGGAGAGGTGGCTTACGAGCTAGAGCTTCCAACAGAGAGCAAGGTCCACAATGTTTTTCACGTGTCACGTCTCAAAAAGGCGTTGGGACACCATGTAGTGGTACCTTCAGTTTACCTCCCTTAGATGATGAGGAAAGTTGGTTTTAATTACTGAGAGTCTATCCACAGTCACAGGAAGCGGTTAGCGTGGGAGGGACTATCGAGGGAATATTTGGTGAAATGGAGATTTGCAGGTGGAGGGATGCTACATGGGAGGCGAGAATATTCATCGGAGTTAGTTGTGAGGACAAGCAATTTCGAGGTATTTATGTCCCTTCTAGTTGACATCTCGAGCTTATGATTAGCCTATTATGCTGACCCTCGTAGGTGATAGGATGGATAGAGAGGGTCTTGATGGAGCTTGGCTTGGCTTGGGTTGTCAGAGTTTTATCAGTTGGCTTTCGTTCAGGCTCATTCGGACACCATTTGCCTGAATTGCTATTTTAGCAGTATTTCGCACTCAACGAAGCACCCCTGCTATTTTTAGCAGTATGGTCTGGTCATGTGCAGAATCACTCACTTGTTCGCCAGCTTCAGACGGTTCGTGAATCGGACATATTTTGAGGGAGATATTAATATTTTAATTGATTAATTAAATATTAATTATTCGGAGCTTATATTATAAAGTTATAATATTTTAATATTATAACTTAAGTGATTTGTCTCAAGGGGGCGACCATCATTGAAGGGGCCATTTTTAATTATAATTTATAATTAAAAATGAGATTGAAAACTATTGAAAAATTAAAAGGAAAAGTTCGAATTTATTTAAATGATACCTAATTGAGAAAGGTCGCACTTTTGAGGAGATATAAGGGTTTTCATTGGGATTTGAACTCATTATGATTGAAATCGAATTTTTGCTGAGTCTTTCTTCTGAGAACAGAGCCAAGGGTTCCAGTTTTCAACTTGCATTGGAGAACGTGCAATCTTCAGTGTGTGCAGTTCAGAGGCTATGAAATATCAGCTGATCTATTGCCAGTCAGAGAGATAGCTTCATTCAGAAGTTATTACAGAGCATCACAGGCGAAAATATATTTAGGGTTTTGATCAAGAATTCTTCTTGGGAGTGATTCTTCACCTTAGGCGCCTATTTCTATATTCCAGATCAATCTAATAAAAGTCGTACAGATTGTCTTTACTGCTGATACAGATCCGTACTGTCATTTATTGCTGTGAAAAGGCCGTACCATCTCACCTTGGATAAATCGCCTTCTCTTTGGTCAGTCTGCCTTCACTAACTTGGGCGCATATATCTCTAGCATCTTTTTCTGACATCTGGCGCAGGGGAGAGTGGATTTTTATCACAGCCGTACCATTTCATGAAGATTATCAGCTTGTTGCAATATCAGGTTTTTCATCAAAATATCATTGCCTTTTTAGTTGCATGTTATTGGATCTTATTTGTAATCATTCCAGAAGATAAATAAATAGTCTAGCATCAGGAGTTTCAATAGATTCTATCATTTCCAGAGTTGTATTATTTTATTTAAATTTATTCAGCAATTTCTTTCAAAATCGCAAATTTCATTTGTCATGCAAAAACACCCAAAAAACCAAAATACACAAAAACAAGCAAAAACACACAGTTCCAGAAGTTAGCGAGAACAGGGGTTTCTACACCCTTAAAGTGTACTTGCTACAGTAACGTTTTAAGGAGATAATGAATGAAAAGGGGATCCTTTAGAAAGGGTGCACACCTCACAAGATTAGCTATTCTTGCCCCCCAAGTGTATGGACAAGGACAACCATATGTGGACATTATTGTGTTGCTCCTTATTGATAAAATATGGTTACACAAAATGTTTTGTGCCCCCATGCATGGCAATGATCATCATATGATACTACAAATTCCGCATAGTAAGGAAGTAACACCATAGTAATTAATTTACTATTTTGTATGGATCTATATCAATGTCATATAATTGAATTGGCCAATCATTCGATGATATGCACAAAAAGACAAGTTTTGAGTTGTTTGTTTAACATCTTCTCTATCATGAAGAGGTGGTAGGGTGATTAATTACCATTGCAATAGTGCGCATAATGTACATTCTATTTCAAACAAGGGATGTGGAGTGGACGGAGGCCATCTCTGATTGGGACATGAGGTGTGGTGGGGTTGAAGCTGGAACAAATGTCTTAGGCAAAGGTAGAGGGCGTTGATAATCAATTTTTCTTGTAGAAGCTTGCAATGTTTGTTTTAAGAAAGTGTGAATTTCATGTTCATTCTTTGTATCACAACCTTGTTTAGCGAGAATCTTAAATCCATGGCCATTGCACTTTTCTAAATCAATGGGTATATCACTAACTTTGTTTGCATGGGATGGATGAAGATTTTTGGGTAAAGGTTTGTCTTT
Organism: Sequoia sempervirens; assembly: GCA_007258455.2. NCBI lineage: Eukaryota > Viridiplantae > Streptophyta > Pinopsida > Cupressales > Cupressaceae > Sequoia > Sequoia sempervirens. The sequence goes on along the minus strand of VDFB02014026.1, from coordinate 29,013 downwards.
ATTAGCATTGGCAAGGGCATTAATCTACAATGGGTGAGGGATGAATTGTAAAGGGGTCTCTTTATGAGAGGAAGAAAACATGTCAAGTGAAGGTATGGTAGGCTTTGCAGGCTTTTGGCTAGGGTGAGTAGGCAAGGTCGGAGGGTGATATATGGGTTCTTCATGCATGAGTGTTATGTTTTTTAAGGGTAGGTAAGATATTGTTCGGAAAACTATCAATGATCTCGTCTTCTTGCACCAAGATATCCTCACTAGAAGAAAACACATTGGGAGAAAAGGATACATGAGCCTCATCTCTTGTTGGAGAAGCATTACAAAAGACACAACATGAAACATCAACCAAGGACTTCAAAGAAGACATCATTTTTCCAAAGCACTTAGACATTTTGAAAGCTTTCACTAACAAATATATGTATTGAGATAATGACTGTTACATAATAGTGAAACAAAAACCGGGAACAGATATGGATAGAAGACTCAGAGAGATTACTATCATCGAAATTTGGTCCAAAACAGTCAGGACAGGGACGCTAGCACCCTAGACCTGAGGAGTTAAGTTTTAATGTTTTAAAAAATTTGGAAATAAACTGAACTGTCTGAGGATCCTAATTTGCAGATGCTCAGATCTGGCAACAGATAGATTTTCAGAAATGCACAAAATCCCAATTTTGCAGTGTAATATACAATTATGCATGCAATTTTATATTTTTGAAATGATGCAATGTAAATTCTAAACTGTAAAATTGATTGAACCTAGTTTGACAAATCGGGAAATTAAAATTTTTCTGGCTTTTGAAATGACAAACACAATGTAAATCTTTATCTTTTCAACAAAATATATATGCATACATGACAAATTCAAACACTTTCAGATTGTTTTCAGATCTTAACATGACCTAATTAAGATTTTACAGTGCCATGATGGACTTGATCTATCTTGTAACAACTGAAACTTAACACTTGTTATGTTTTGAATTGAAAATATTATGCAAATCACAATTTTTTAATGCTTTTTATCAAAATGTTCATGCATAAATGACAAATTCAAACTTTTGAAAGTTGCAGTCAGATTTTAATATCACCTTATTAAGATTTCATAAGGTTTTAAAGTGCACAAATGTCAGGTTCACCAAAATGTGATGTGAGAAAAAAGGATCTAGGGTCTAAATGACACTTCTTCCTATATCACAACGGAAAGGACTAAAATTGATCTCAAACACCCACTTGGCTACTAATCTCAATCGAAGAGCCAGAATGGTGGACGCGGGTTTCTCGCTTGGTTATAGCTGATTCAAGTTTGACAAAATTTGGTGAAGTCTTCAGGGAAGACAAAATTTTGATCAGATTGGATGAGAATTCAGAGTTTGAGCTCCAGGTCTGCAAATTAAGGTGATCAAACATTATGTTTTAGAATTTCAAATTTTATATAATTCAGGTTATTTTCATACCAAAATTCATGCAGAAGTATTCAGTTATTGGTCATACCAAAATTCAGTTTTATGCACAAACTATCGCAGTGGAGTTAAATTCTGGTGTATAATACATTTGTCATTTGGTCTAAGAAGCGCCGCCAATCACAAACAGAATTTAATTCCTTGATGAATACACAAGGCTAATTTAAAGCTTGTAATTGAGGTTGAATTATCACAAGAGGGTGATTATCCAAAATATGTATCCTGTATGTTGGCGTTTAAATTAGCACTTTTGGAGTGTTGATTGTAAACGTTTAGCTATTTCAAATGTTTTGCAACACTTCTTCGTTATTTAAAGAGGAGAAGTTCCTCTCTGCTGAAAACAATGCGTAAGGAAGGGAATGGTAAACTAAGGTTCCTATCTTTTTGTACTTCAGCGGTAGGACACAAGGGTGCACAAACACAATGCACCGCAGCTAAGCTTTTTCTCTGGTTTCTGCAGATCTTAACTACAACTGTTCTAGCTTTTAATCTATCCAATATCCTCAAGGTAAACAGACCACGAGGGTATAGGAGCGGGAATGGATTGATTGGATCACTTGAATTCGCCGTCTCCTGCGAATATGGCCGAGGCTTTGAACTCTCGGATATATGTTGGGATAAGGTTGGTACAAGCAAACACTCTTTACGGTAAGCTGGATTTGAGACCTGCCAAGGAAGAGGAACCCCTATTCGAGGTATGGGCTAGGAAACGACTTACAAGAAACAACAAATTATGATGTCTTGGCCGACAAACTTGCTAAGGAGGAGGAACCCCTATCCGAAGTATAGGTCGAAGGACAATCCATTAGACAACAACAAACAATAACTACCAATGACAAATATCCAAAGAGGAGGAACCCCTATCCGAGGAGGGAAATGAAACAACAAGCTATTGAACACAAAACGTAGAAAGAACTCAAATAGGTAGATCAAAATGCAAGCGCCTTCTGATATTCTTCTTCAAGCTTCATCAACGAATTACAAAGATTGGGACAGCAAAGGCACAAAATCATGCACAATTACGATCAACCAATGAACTCTCATCCAAGAGTGAACAAATATTCGCTTTCAAAGCTGTTGGCAACAATGGCGCAACAATTTTGCATAGCAAGTAAAGGTTAAACAAACAATGAGCCCAAGGCTCTTATTTATAGAGCTCAAAGGAGTGGGCAACCCCAAAATCTCCTTGAGTTAATAATGAGTTCTTGCCAATCAATTAGCAAAATTTATTCCTATGAAAGGGGAACAAACAGTTAACTGGAAATCTACTTCAATTAACTAAAACTAAACAAAGAGTCAACTGGAAACTACTTCAGTTGACTGAAAGAAGACTAAAGGTGAACTTTAATACAAAGTATACCTCTAAAACAAACATCCACGTTTAGTGGAGATCTGAGATCCACAAATTATGGAAGTCAATTAGACATCCTTAATCAGTGGGATCTGACAATACATGATTTGTGGGATATGGAGTTAACTTGGAATGAGGGGCATCAAGTTAACTCCAATTACATTAAATGTCCTCTTGAGTTGACTTGGAAAGAGGCATCAAGTCAACTTCAAGTATCATAAATGCCAATTGGAAGGTAGGACGTCCTTCCTAGGTGTCTTTTCACACTTCACCACTTTCGGTCAACAACTCCTTGATCCATGTGTTGATTTCTTCTGTTTTCGCATAGTCAATGCTTTGATGACACAACATCTCCTCTTTCGGCGCAAGCTATTGCTCTTGGTAACTTGGGAAGCTCTGTGCTTGGAATGACCTCTTCGCAGCTGCAAGCCAAGGTGCTTACTGCCATGTGGGAGGTGGTAATAATAGTCTTTCTGCTGCAAGATCAGCCTTTCTTTCTTCTTCCTCCAGAGTAATTGTTGCGACTCTCCATTGAGTGGGAGATATATTATTTTCAAAGATAAAGATCCACAAACTGTTGATGATGTCTGTTTGCTCTCCAGCAATGTGTGTAAGATCTGGTTGGAGAGTTGCTGGTGCAAGGTCTGGTTGTTCAATTGGAGCCCAAGGACGCCAAATTGTCATTATGTGAAGAACTCGCCTGTTGACTGTAAACACAGATGCGTTCAGACAACTTTTGAAAAAACCCTAAAAATAGCCACCCGCCGAGAAGTATTTTTTCGGAAAAAATCTGGCACATGGGTTTTGTTCATGCTTCAATGCTGAACAAACCTAGTTCCTCAGAATCTTTGATTCTGAAACTTTTTCGGAAAAACCCCCAAAAATAGGGGTAGCAAGTTTGGTGATTCTGGAAAATCTGACGAGATGGGTTTCTCTAGAAAATTATTCTGAATCTGCCCAGTTGATTAGATCTGTGGTAGCCTGCTGCTTTGTGTGACATGCAAGAAAACCTAAGACAAGAAGAGAGGAAGTAGACAGAAGATGGATTGGAAGTTTTTAAAGACTCCCTGAGAAAAATTGTCTCTGAATCCAGCCTCTGATTAGAAATCTTCTTCTGCTTTCGATCTTCAAGAAATATCGAAGAACGGTCAAAAACCTTGGCCAGATCTGAAAATGGTGTCCTTGAGAGCTTATTGTTGTTCTTGATCATCAACCTGCAATGAAATAATGAGGGACGCCTAGATCTTCATAGTATAGACTCAAGCCTCAGATCTATAAGTTTGGGAACTTAACTCATGATCAAAAGTTGATTTGGCTTGATCTAAAGTTCAAAAAGGTGATTTCCACTTATCGTGGAGTGAGTTGGCCAAGTTTGTCTCAAAATATCTTAACTTTTAGTCAACAAACTTGCCTTTGACCCTTTTAGGCATCCCTTTTGAGTTTTGCAAGCTTTTTCAACATTTTCTATGCTGAATGACCTCTGTTTGATCTATGATCCAGATTGTTCGGCTGGTCTTGAGCGGCTACTAGTACATTCGCTGTTGAGTTGGTCTGAGCTGAACAGGAGTGCCTGGGAGGCACTAAGCTAGAAAGCTGAGTTTATGACCTTGAAAAGGAGGGCGCCTTTCTCAAGAAAGGGCACTTTCTTTCATGCCTTAGTCATTTTCTTGATCTGTTCTTTCAAACTCTTTATTTTGACTTCCTATGCCTTGATTTGGATTTCTCGTTGATCGGAGAATCAGATGATCCTGTTTGATATCTCATCAGGCAACTAATTCCATTTTGCCAAAAATGACTAGATTTTGAATTTCCAGAAGTCAGTGAAAGGTTCCTTTATTCAAGGGCGCCCCTCATTGAAAAGGGTGCTTTTGCCTTTTGCACAGTCATCTTCATCCCGAAAGATGCTCCAGTTTGATCTTGATTATCTGGTGACTGACTTGTCAGATGCTTGTGCTTGCAGTTACGTTATCAAGATTGACCCTAACTGAGAAAACTATCATGGGAGGCCTTCTGACATCTGCCAGCATCTGAAGGCTAAAAAAGAAGGGCGCCTTTTCCACTTTGATCATCATTTCGACAACCATTTTTGATGTCTTCGTCAACTGCCTCTTTTTACTCTGCTGACGGTCACTGGTGCTCACTTTGTCAGATAATCTTGTTGATTGTTTCGTTGCCGAGCCAACAGGAGAACGCCAAGGATGACTGCCTTGGATGATTCATCAGGTTGCATCTGACCCTTGAGAATCAAGGGCGCCCCTCAATGAAAAAGGCTCTTTTTGCCTCGTGAACTGATTTCTCCTTCGTAGCATTTCCAGAGTTAGCCAATTTTTGGCCTTTTCCGGTTTTGAGAATCTCCTTCATCAAACAACATCTTTTTCATCCTTTTTCGCCATGGTTGCATCGTCGAAGCTTTGCTTTCAACACCTAGTACTGGCTAATCTGCCATTAATGGCTGCAAAGCTCCTAACTTTGTTCCTGAAAAATAGAAATAGACCCACCAGAGTAAAATGTGTCTTTTGATGATTCTGACTTGATTAGTGTGATCGTGAAGTCGAATAATCCTATCAAAATCATTTTCACCTGTTTCTGGGAAGGTCCTATTTTCAAGGAATTTCCCTAAAAATAGGGATTTTTAGAATTTCAACCATATGTTCCTTGACAGAAACCTACCAAAACCCTATGTTTGGTTAGACCTAAAGCAGACTTTTGACGACATTTTTACATGATTTAGCTCAATTTAAGCAGAATGCCAAAAATTTATTTTGGGTACAACACTGTAGACTAGGTGGAAGAATATTAAAATGGCTCGGGTGAATTAAGCAAGCCATTGCCCATGGGAAAAGTGTGCCAAATGAATTTACGGGGAATTCTAATTGATAAGGTCTTTTAGGAAGCTTATATGACACTTCCAGTTCATCGACTATTATTATTAAAGGGGGGATATTTGGTTAATGGTTTAAGCTAACATATTAAAAAAAAAAAAGTGTAAGATTCAGCCCTTCACCAATTTGTCTATTTGTGCTCCAAATTTCATATTAATCACATCATACATTGGGATTGAAATGTCTGTCTTAGTTTCAATACTGAATGAATCGAATAGTTTGAAATTGTGATTTGTCATGTAGCATGAAGGAGCTATCGTATGAAGAATTTTAGATAATTAAGTCGATGCCTTTCTTTCTAGTCGCTTAAGGAAGGAGTCGAGGAAGTTGGATAGTCTTATTTGGAAACCAATATTTAATTCCTTCAATAATTTCAGCGTGAAGGAAGCTCGGAGTGTTCTTCTAAAGCCATATTATCTTGGAGTTCCAGAATTTTTAATAAGTCACGTTCAAATACAAAGTAGGTAATCGTTGGGAATATAGGCGCCAGAGTAATATATCATGAAACGGTGAGAGCTTAATATTATAACGGATTCTTTGGAGCTACCTTAGATTTTATTATTATTAAACAAGGTCGATGATTAGTCAATCACACCCTCTTCATACATAACCGACGTGGAGAATAAGACAACCAAGCTTCATAGTTTGCGATTAAGGATTCAATTTATTGAATAAGGGCCCAGCTTATAAGTTTGGCCAATTACCTCATGTCCCCATGTGGCTGCTTAACTCCATTTTCTGCTTAAATTTAAGCAACAAGAGTGTTCCCATGCTTAAATTTTATTGTTGGGAAAGGATAATTTGGAATATTTTCCTATTTTAATGGAGCAACTACTGTTTAGGAATTGAAAATAAGTTGTGGAAGAAGGGGGGGCTGGAAATAAGCAGCAACTGCATATTGCTAAAAATCCACGTGACTCCACAAATTTCTTTCCCTCTTTTTTAATATTTGCTAAAAAAATTATTTTTCTAATTTTTTATTGTACAAATTATTAAAATACTATTAATACAAATTTAAGCTAGTTGCTAAAAAATGAGCAGAAAAATTAAGCATTCATGGGGCCATCAGCTCCACAAATAACTCCTAAATAAGTTGAGCAGTGGCTACTAGCCAAAATAAACAAAATAGCCACATGGGGACGTGCCCTTATTATTCCTGTCTTACTGCCATTTCAACCTTCCCTTCATAGCATCGAGCAAAGGAACAGTCGTGGGAATCAAGTCGTGTCTTGTGTGAGAAATGCCCTATCGGAGATACAACGGTTGTATTAGAGAATTCAAAAATTGACAACTGGATCATCATTAACATAGTCATCACTAGGCAGAGTTTTATATTATTACGACGTGGAGTACATATCAAAGTCTTATAGCCAAATATTAAGAGTTGCGGGACCCATCTACTGTTCAGACATCAAAACCTAAAGGCATACATCATATTATCAAAGTTGTATGATTTTAATGTTTGGAGTTTGTAAAACTCATAAAGGAACCGCAATTGTTTGGAATCGCTAATTCAAGGGATAGCCATTGAGAAGGACGTGGTAGGGAATCGAAGGTCCTTTGGGAAGTATCGCAACTTCTTTGGGAAATTGCTAGTTTTCCTGTTGCTGGTCAAATGAGGTTGGACCCTTAGACGCCGAGCATTGGAAGATAAACATGTATATTCAACCTTTCAGGTCAGAGTGTTTAAATTTTAATTCACTGTGTATATAGTATATAGTGAATGATATGGAATATACTCTGTGATGTATTGTGATGTCAGTTGGAACATTGAATTAAATACATTCGAGTGTTGTCAAACTTTGAATTATATCTATTGTTCTGTATATATTACTTGAGGAAATAAATATATATATTGGTAAACTGTTCATACAAGCATTTATTCCTCCCGTGGAAACAATCTGAATACACATCCAAAGCGGCAAAATGAAACTGGTTGACGAAATGTCCAATCAACTAAATGGGTGAAATCAAGAAAAAAAATTATATGCAATTTAGGGTAGCTCATTACATGCTAGTACCCTAGTCCAAACATATTTTGGGGCCTTAAGCATTAGTAAATGAATATTAAATCCTTATTTCCCAATTGAACTCTAATTTGTCAAAGATTATTATAAAACGAGCAAATTAAAAGCACAATTAGGTCCAGGCACATAATGGGGAGCTAAACCTAATGTGAAATCTCAAGGGTGACAATTTATGATGCTACACTTTTGTTTAGTTTCTTTTTCTAATCATTTGTTTTAATTTTTTATTGTTTAATTTGAATAAAAAAGTATGAATTTTACTATTTTGTAGCAAATTACCACATAAAGCTCATAATGCAAAGCCTTGATAATATGTTTAAAACTCCAAATGGCTGCCTACCTCCACTATTGATGTGCAAGTTGGACAAATGAAATATGCTAGCCAATTTTTCGATAGTTTTACACAATAAAAAACAGCACTAGCCAACTGGATTAGCGTTAGCAACAAACTGAAATCCAAGCTTAAAGAAACTCAACGCCAAGAATGCACACTCAATCCCAATGAAGGGGAGGTGTTGTCATATGGCAGAGTAATTACAAAACAATAACTTGAAATGAAGCTAACTCAATGTCAAGAATGTGCACTCAAGATCCCACTGAGGGCGAGGTGCTAACATATGACGGAGTGATTAATTGAAAACTGGAAATTAATAGGCGGATAACCAGCCATGAAGCTACAACAAACTAATTCATCCGCTGCGGTGGGCATCCACTTGAGAGTGGGGATTCACCACTTGGAAAGTGGGTACAAAGAGAAATACAATCAATTATCCACACTGGTGGTAGACCATCCAGGGGTACTTATGTGAGAAGAAGAAGAATTAAATACAGCGATTAGGACTAGAACAGTACTACTGTTTATAGTCATTACAAATAAGAAGAAAGCTGCAAATTACATATGGATTTCAATAGCTTCAAAGCACATGAGTAATAGATGATCTCAAACAAGTAATTATCCCTCTAACCACTGATAATGAATCAAAAATCAGAATTTTCTAAGGTCTGATACAAAAATCAGTAAACTGAAAATGTCAACCAGCAAAAGTGAAAACCAATGAATTGTTCATAACTCCATCAAATTACCTCCGTTTTGATCGAAATCAAATGCAATGGATTACTAGAAGGTAGGCGACCATGCTGAGATGAAGAAACAGCTTCAAAGAACCTCTGTGAATTTTACACGCATCCCAAGACACTTCCAGAAAAGTACGGCCCTCCTTGAAGGGGCGATTTCACTTTAAAAATCAAGCTCTCAACCATAAAATCTCAAAATTGGCATTAAGTATCGCCCATGGTCAACAAATAGAATGATGAGATGCCCAGAACCAAATTCATACTGAATTTAAAGATATAAATCAAAATCACCTTCAACTGTTGATGAACCAGCAAATCAAAATTGCCAAAAACTCTAGAATTCTTCAATCAAATGAGCTCAATCTGCTAGTCTGATATTGAGAAGCAGCAATGTAGCCAACTAGGTGTTATCTTGCAAACACGAAATTGGACGAAAGGCTAGGAGGTAGACATCTTCGAAACAAAATATCAATTGTCATTCCGACAACATAACTTTAGCATAAATTTCATGGATAACAATGCTGAAGCAAAGCATTCATTTTCTAGAAGAGTAGAAGACTCTTCAGTTCCTCAAGGAAGTACGCCAAAAGTCATAAGAGACTCTTCAAATTTCCAAAAAACCTTCCAACTTCTCAAAAAGGCGTCCATTTTATCAAGGCACAAATAAACTTTATTTTCAAAAGAATATCTCCAAGAAAAGGCGTCCATTTTTCCCAAGGCATTAAAAGACTTTAAATATTAAATTTATCCTCCATGATGGCGTCCCCCTTCATGACCACCTTTTAAGAACAACTTAAAGTTATTTTTTCCCTAGACCAAGGGGTCAACTGCAAATTATAACATTAATGCCTTTAATCACCAAAATTAAACCTCTAGAAGCCAAACTTGAATTGCATTAAATGCTCCAACTGAAAATGAAGACTTTGAAGACTAACAACTGCATACTGCCACAAATAGAATTTACTAAAAATAGTAAACTCCCTGAAAAACCACAGAACCTCAAAACTGGAAACCCTAATTTTACCTCACACAAGCCTACAGGCTTCTGGAATAGGCTGATGAGTGTCAAAACAGATCACTGATGAGAAGGGGACATTACAACAAACTTGTGGAAGACAAATTGCATCTTTAGGATTCTCATTTAATCTTGTTCTATGATAGATTACCACCTTAACTGCTTGCCATTCACTGAAATGGAATTTTATTTTCTGCCCTCAACTCCTCGTAATACTAACAAAATCAAGTATTTATGGAAACATCTAGCATATACTAAAGATAAGAATATTGGTGTTCCAAGTTTTAACACTAAGTACATACTGATCAAGTTAGAGATATGTACTCTTATGTTTATTTCACATTAGTCTAACATCCTTAAACTTACTAGCAAAGAAGCATTGTTATAGAAGACCAGTTATAGAAGACCAGTTACAGGTGCATTCTATATTTATAGGATGTTGAAAAAGTTGGCACCTGTGAAGCTTAATTTAGTTGTAGCATTAAATGATATGGAATTGTAGATTTGGAAGCTCTGGGTGGAGAGGAGCATTATCCATGTAGATATAAAGGTATTTTATAAACTAAACAAGAGAAATGTCTAAATGCCACTTTTAACTATAATATAATTAAGGATAATCCAAGTTGTGGTTTCCTAGAGCCCTAAACAAAATCAAACTATAAATTTTATTAATTAGGTTTTCAGGAAACAAAATTAAAATAAATTTTTTTTCGACTCTCTTTTTTTAAATTAGTTGATTTGCCATCAGGATGTTTGACTGTCCCCAAGATGGTCATGGGCAGTTTGAGACATCCCTAACCGTCTTGAGAACATCTAGCCATCCCTGTTACATTCCTCCATCTTGGGAACATTTTCGAGATGGCTATAGCATTTTTTCAAAAATTGGGGGCATTTCCGGGGCATCCGCTTATATTTCAATTTGTAGGCTTTTGATACAACCTCATAACTAAAATATATATCTCCTGACACTGTTGTATAACTTATGTCTTTTTCTTTCTGAAATCATATCCAACTTATGTCCAACTTTAGTATTGTAATCATTCCTTGTAACAACATTGTGCCTCTATCTATGTACATCTCTTTTTGCATGCCTATTGATGGGATTTTCTCAATATAATCTGGTTATGATTTAGTCAGGTGTATGCATTAAGGCCTACATGTTTGAAGCAAACAGGAAAAAATGCCTTTTTTTACAATCTTTTTCATGTTAGCTATAGATTAATGTAAACTTCATGTGGCCAAAAGAAAAACAACACAAGCGTAAAATAATGCCCAAGTAGTAACAGAATGTATACTTTTTTTCTCACTTCTTACTAACATTGAAAGTGGCAATTCTGAAACCCATAGTTATATTTCTGTATAACGTGGCTTAGATGTGGAGCCTTCAAGGCTTCAACGCTAATTTTAGATATGGCCCAGGACCAAGTTTATGCCTTATAACTGGGTAATGAATTCTAATATACTGAAATGATTGGGCCATGCTGATACTCTAGATGAAAATCGATGTGCAAAAAATGTTCCAACAATGGGTTTCCAAATGAGTTATAATGTTGATCTCATAATTACCAATTGGAATTTTCTTATTCTCAGATACAGTTTAACGTATCAATTTCACTCATAGTAAGAATGCAGATTTATGTCATTGATAAAAGGAAGACATCCAATATTTGCATCTATCATGGGCATCACTAAAAGTCTGGATTTTTAGAATAGCCATCACCATATGCATGAAAAAGTCATCTATAAAAGAGATCTTCTTACCTGGATACTGGCGGAAAAGAGCTCCACTATAATTCAAAACAAATGGGGCAACTGCTACAGTCTACAAAATGTGAAACAAAAAGATCAGAAGATTAATTGAAATATTATGCTAAGTATGCTGAGAGAAATAAATGTAAATGCAAACACATTGTCACATACAAATATACAGAGAGAAAGCTATAATCATAAATGTCATCTATCTATCTAATGAGTTAAATATGCCCCTTTTTAAGGTAAAAATGTAAAAGAAATTGTAATTTTTGTTAAAACTTTGATGCTTTACACATTATCTCAGCACAAGGTATTTTTTTATTTAGTGGCGAGGGCATTCAGTTTTTATTTGAAGGGAGAGGAACCCATATAATAAATCTGTCGTCATATGGCCATGTCCAATACAAGATTGAGGTCTTCTCCGAGGTTTCCCACTCCTTTCTATATGCCTTGTTATTTTGCAACCCATTATTTTGTTATCTTCTCTATTTTGACTTTGTTTTCAATTTCCACTCACACAAGAACAATAATTTAACATCAATGGCAATGGTGTACAGCAGAAATACAAGTGTGGGTATTGAAAGACTACTGGTTCACATAAACAGGCAGCAGAATCCATGATCAAGAATGGTGCCCGTGTCATGCCCCACCAAAATGCCCAGATCGCTGCATATTAATTCATTGACTAGGCGATATCATAAAAACCAATGCAAGAAGGCACCAGCAATGTTCGTAAGGGAGCGCCAGCAAAAGAGTTTATTAAAAATTAAGTTATATTTTCCAAGGGTCGTGATGGTGAAAGGTGGTGACTCTTTCACCAACAAGGTATAAAGGAGGGATCATTACATGAGAAGAAGGGAGGAATAAAACAATTAAAAATAAATATTGTGTGACTCCTAATGTGAAAGGTTGTGACTCCTTCAAATATGAAAGGTTGTCACTCCCTCAATAATAAGATATAAAAGGGAGATCATTTCCTTGTGGAGAAATCATCAAATGAGGAATGAATCAATCAATCAATTTGGAAACAAATTATTATTCTAAAAAGACAGTAATGAAGGGTGGTGACTCGTTTATTATGAAGGGTGGTGACTCATTTATTGTGAAGGGTGGTGACTCCTTCAAGAAATGGATATAAAGGGCAAATCAGTTCATCGAAATTCAATGAGAAATCATCACTCATCTATCCATCAAGAAATCAAGCAATCAAACTATCAAAAAGGTTAATCAAGAAAACAGCAATAAGTCTATCAATACATCAAGCTATCACTCTTGAATTTGAGGAAGTATCTTGCAAATAGGGAGGACGAAAACCCTTCCATGTTCACGAGAGATTAAGTACGGAAACCCTTATTTCTCTTATCAAGTTTGGACGAAATCCCAAATCTTGATCAAGGAGGATGAAAACCCTCCAAGGTGGACTAAGAGTTTTAAGGACAAAAACCCTTGAATACTCTTGGCAAGTTAAGGACAAAAGCCCTCGATATTGCCACTGCTGAGTTAGGGACGAAAACTTCTAATTCAGCAGATTTGAAAGCACTTCCAGAGAATTTCAAGATATGATTTATTTTCAGCCTTTTGTTATGAATTATTAATTTGAATATTATAATAAATTCATAATATTTGACAAAGCCATTATCATCACAGTTTGAAGGAGAATTATTGCAGAAAATCAAGATAAGTTCTATTTTCCAGAATTATTGCATAAGTTATAAATCTAATTATTATAGTAAAATTTCATCATTTTAGATAAAGTTATATTTATAAATATAATGCAATTTTCATTTTAAGTTGTAAATATTGTTTCAGGGCAAAAATCAGGAATGTTCTAGAAAGGGACATTGCAGCCTGAAATGTAGGCCAGACTTAAAGCTTAACAACATAAATGCAATATGGTGAAATGGACTGACATACATATAAATAGATAAACAAACTATTTTACCAATCTAGCAAGAATTCTAATTTGCCAATTAATACATTAAAATTTTGGAGAAAGTGCTCAATACTTGTTATACATCCAAATTGTTGTTCATATTTAACCCTTTCTTGCAGGATATAGTATAAAAACAACAATCACAGTTTTAAGACATAACTGAACTCACCTTTGAATAGTCTCGAGTTCGAATGTAGTAAACAGGTAAAAACTGGGAAAGAAATCGGTAATGAATGTCCTTTGTAGGAAATCCAAAAAGACCCAAGTCAGATCTGCAATAATCCTTTTTGGCTTTTAGTTTCCTTTGGCTTACATCAAGTACCATCTCTATCACATATAGAAGAGCCAACAAAGCAGTTATACAACATTTCCTGGGTTTCTTTTCAAAATAAGTTACCTTAATGTATCGAGCTCCAAGTTAAAAAGAAGTGCCGGGGTGGCTGCTGCAAATGTTTCCTGCATGTAGTAGACCATGGATATAGATTTAACATCACTATTGTTTTCCCTGAATGATACAGAATATCAAGTGATACCAGGCATTATTCCTTTCTCACATAATAATCAGCTGTCCTAAAACACTCCCTTAGAATGGGAATTGAAGTACATGAATGAAAATAATATACATATTTTTCCCCTTATTTTGTTAAACAAAAGACAGTTTCTGCATAGATATTGGCCTAAAGACCCTAAAACATTTTTTAAAAATTGCTTTCCAAAAATTTCCCTTCAATGTGTACGACTATATTACAGAATAAACTGAAGCACCCATCTTGTTGAATAAATTTTCCTCTTGTTGAACTTGACATATATTGAAAGTTTCAATATATATATATATATTCAAGTACCCATCTACTTTTTTCAAAAAATGGCATACCCATACTGGTGCCCTTCTCTAGTACTAGAACTAGTACCAGTGTCTTGGTAGCTATGTGTGAAGTGTAGTCACATTTGTTTTTCATATCATTTCAAAATCAAGAGGTCTTTTAGGAGTTAGTTTTTCATTTAAAAAACTCTTTCAGCCAATTTTTTTCTTTGAAACAATATGTTATACCATTGCCAACAAAATAGGGATACACTATAGTAATCCCCTGATAAGTATTTGTTTTTTTTATAATTACATGAAGGTTGCTTAAGTTCTTCCCTGTAGGTGATTTTGTCTTGATTGATATGTGTTTTTAGTCACAGAAAAAATTATTATTGTTATCATTAATAATGAGCATTATCTTATATAATTACCTCTATCCTTTAGAAGAATAGCCCAAACAAATTCTTGTGTTAAGATAGCAGCCTATTGCGTACTCGTTGATTAAGGGATTCTACAAGTAACAAGCAATAATTATTCCACATAAAACACCCTATAAACTAGAGAAATAAGAAAATGATGTAACAAGGCCCAACCAATCACTTCATCACATTATTAATATTCTAAAACATTGCACTCAAATTGCTATTCACATTGATATCTGATTCTCAATTCAATCGATATAAAAATTATGTTTTAGATGTTTAAAATATGACTTAAAAGTGAAACAAATATAAT
The DNA here is from genome assembly GCA_007258455.2 of Sequoia sempervirens. Taxonomy (NCBI): domain Eukaryota; kingdom Viridiplantae; phylum Streptophyta; class Pinopsida; order Cupressales; family Cupressaceae; genus Sequoia; species Sequoia sempervirens. The sequence continues at coordinate 13,985 of VDFB02014026.1, read as the reverse complement.
TGTAGAATGAAAATGGTTAAGTAAAGAGCATACCACATACTTTTCAACTTCAGACAGCTCGCGAGTGCTACAATTTATAAAAATAAACAAGGACGTTGCCTCAGTTGATTCCCATTTACCTATCATAGGGATAACAACCATAATATTAAAAAAATCTCAACTTCAGGGAACAAGTGTTTATGTGATGAACATGAAAACATGTGATTTCTCATCTTAAAATCAGATACATGAAAATCATAAATAGTTAAAGAAAGCTATTTAATCTATGAAAAAATGCAAAAGCATGTTCAGAAATACTATTTTTTAAATAGAAATCTACAATAAAGCAAACATATTAGATAAATTTTAGCACAAAAGGATACAACTAATCTTGTCAATCTTCACCACAAAGCTATCATTCAAAGTGATGTTAATGCAAGAAGATCACATCCACCAACACTTCATTGTTTGCTTCAATGGCCCGATTTTTTGTTTACATGTAGATGTAAAGTGTCTACAAAAGAGGATATATGACCATTAAGCTTGAAACCTTTGAATGGAAGAAAACAGATGGCCCTATCTCTCTCTCTCTTTTTGTTCATACTAATCTTCTCAAAAGTCTACTACCATATATCATTTAAATGAGTAAGGGAAAAGGGGATTCCCAAGTATCAAACCAATCAAAACCCAATCAAGAGGCGATTTTCCCCAACCCAACTTCATGGATTTATGAACAACAATTTTGGAGCCTAAAGAAGCACAATAGATATTTAGCTCCATGTTCAACTACTTAAAGTTCCACTCTTAAAACACTCAAAAAAGAGGTACAATCAACAAACTTAACTCCGATCGACTAATCTTAATTAGAGAGGGAAAATCATTTAACTAGAGGCCATAAAGAGGAATATTGATGAAGGTAATGGAAGGATTAAGCATCAATAACAAAGGAGGGGAACTAAATGGCATCCCTACCTAATAAATCTTTGAAAATCAAATGAGCCAACACTTTTGTCATTGACCTATCCATGAGCCAATGTTCCTAAGGGAGGGCCTAACCATCCTACAAAAGTTCTCTCCAACTCCAAGTGTCCTAGGCAAGTCATGTCCCTTTTTCGGAAATAGAACCATGGATATTACCTCTAGCTTGTCCCCATTTCTCATAGGTTAAAGGGTAAACCAAGGGATATAATTTTTAATATTATTTTAAGTTGGGCCTAATAATTTAGGAAAATTAAATAATATTATTATTAAAATAAAAAATGTTTTAACACTAATAAAACTAAAAGGATTTTTAAATACTTAAAATAAAATAAACTAAAAAGTATTATTAATAATTAAGGAAATTGGTGCTAAAGGCCCAACTAGAGCACTACAAAAGGAGGGTGCTTGGCTTCATTTAGATTATCATGTTTTTGACATCATTTTTCCACTCAATTTCCAAAATTTGAGCTTTGTGTTCAAGTTTTCTTTTGAGAAAGAAAACTATTGGTTGATTTGAGGATCTTGGAGGGTAAAAAATCTCTTGGATTTTTATCATTGGATTTGGAAATGAAAACCTCATCTCCACCATTGGCAATTCCATCCAAGGATTGCATGTGTGCTGATATGAAGCATCTTTTGATTTGTAGATTGTAATTTGAAGGGTTTCATTGCAAATTTCATTATTTTTGGGTGTGTTCCACCATCCATTCTTGCTAGATCTTGGATGCCACTCCTTGAGAGAATCACCATCGTTTTCCATTACTAATTTGAGGATTTTTGTAATAAACACCCCACTTTTTTTTCTCCTTGTGTGTTTTGAATATTGAATATGAGTTTTGATGGTAATATGGCGAATGCAGTCAAACAGAAATATTTGCCATGATACTCATATGGAATTAACACTGAATATATTAAATTTTTTAAATACTCACTAGCTGGAAATGAATTTCAGAATTATCATAGAGTTTGGACTGTTCGGTAAAAACATTCTTAGATTAACATGAAAAAAGTTACATTATAAAGAGGTTCATAAAATACTGTAGATATTAACTATCTACCCACTGGTTACTGTAGAAACAGTAACAACCTATCTAATACAATACAAAAAGATATTGACCATTAATTAAACAAACTTAATATATAGTCTAACATGGACAGCAATATAACAATGGATTTAACAATACCCAAATGGCCAAATCATCTCAAAATAATATTACAAACATACCCATTTGCTGCTATGCATGAATATTATGGAAATTGGCTATAAACAACAACCTGTGGCTCCAAAATGGCATCAAACCTCTTCAAACCCTAGCTGCTCCAGCTCCAAATTCGTAGCTGAGTGTAGCATACATTCAGGCACCCTAAACCAGCAAAATCTCCCTCAAAACCTAGGTGTTTTGCCCTAGGAAGCTCATGCCCCTCCTCAAGGTTGTATGGCCTATACAAGGATGGTATGGCCAACACTATGAAGGTCCCAAACTGAAATTTTAAACACTTCAAACTCAATGTTTGGTCTTCACAAATCTGTCCAACAATGTCTACTTTAATGCTTGGCAAACAAACTGAAAATTTGTATCATTGAAGCTCCTGCATAGTTCATTTATGAAAACCCCTGCAAACCAACCAGGAAAGATCTTTCACTTTCGCAACTGATGTCCTCTATGACGGTTTTCATCCTCACAAAGCCCTTGGATAAACCAGGAACAACCTATTATCAAAACCTCAAGCATAGTTAAAAAATGAGCTCACAAAGCACTTTATCTTTCTTCCTCCAAACCCCACGCCCACCTTGGGAATTTGTAAGAACACCCCCTGAATTTTTTTTTGTTTCTTTTCCAAATGATTTTCCAAGCGATAACTTGAGCAAAGACATAGATTATGCAGATATAAATGAACATAAGCATTGAAAGATTAACATCATTAGAGACTCAGCCATTACATTTCCAGATAGGTTGATTTCATTCATTTTCAAAACTGCTGTTACAAATATGAGACGCCAAAATACCATGATATCACCCAATAAGACATCCAATGGAAGCCAACTATCAATGGAAATGAAATACCTGAAGGAATTTGCTCTGGAAGATTATTACAGTCCCGCTGTTATGGACTTTCTGAGTAGTAACAGTCATCAAAGGTCCAGTTTCACCAATCAGCACTCCTCCAAATGACACTCAGCTGTAGCCAATAGACCTTAAAGGTACCTCAATCGATGCTATGCAACTATAACTGCCCAGACCTGGGATTAAGGTCTTAACCATCAGTTCACAGTCATTTCCAACAGCCATTTTCATCTCAGACCTGCTGCAACAGTTCCACCATTGCTGGAAATATGCAGGGGCAATTTGATTATTAATTTATTATAATTTTCTGAGCTCTCAAATCTGACTTCAATCATCTGAAGATCCTTCTTTAAGCTTAGGCACCTCCCTCAAGATGATTGGCAGCCTCAAACATACCCAGAAATCTAAACCATCACTAAATGACCTCTTCCTATAGCTGTACGGCCTGGCTAGGGAGGGGCGATTTGCATTTAAAATTCAAATCAGTACTTTTACCTTCTAAAACACCTGCAATGAGGTCGCCCAGGCCAGCAAATTCTTTGGTGAAATACCTAAAACCACATTGTCCACCGTTTGTTCTATATGAGCAAAAAGGAAGGTGTAGCCTGTGGTAGAAGTAGTGCGACCAGGCTTGGAATAATCTTCAAGCTATCATTAAAAACACTCCAAAAATTCATCAAACACTTAATATCAAACACACCAAAATTTGCAGTTCAAAATACCTTGAATATCTTCATTACTGAAAACTTCATTCTACAAACTCCGTGAAAACAATGGTGATTCCTGAGGTAGAATCACTCCTAACCAGATAGGGATCATCTCTCAGATCCGAAACTGTAATATCCCCTACCAAAATATTTTTAACATACTTGCAATTTCCTAATTTTAGCTTACTGGCATTTCATCAAACACTTTGCAGGTAATTACATATGAAGCATTTTTTTAGTGCAAAAAATATAATTTACTCTTACTAGAATTTATAGACATGAATCCATCATAAAATCATAGCATTGTTCACCAAACTCCACTGGACATTTCGTCTAATAGTTTGCATGAGATAGTGTTTTGATATAGTTTTGTAAATAACCACTACAAAATTTATTTCTCCAATACCACTGCTAATAATATTACTTTTCTCAATTAAATTCCATACAAAATGTGTATAGCAGATGTTAAATGATGAATTTACAAGTTGCTCTAGAAAACTGAAAATTACAAAGGAATTGCATAGAGTCTTTGAAATCAAAAATTAACATTACATTAATTTGGCTGACCTCTTACAGCTGTCTACAGACCAATCAGCAACCAAACTTGGCCCAGAATATTCCTTATGCCTCCCTTCACATGTATGACTCTCCCCTAACTTGTACGGCAACCTCAAATATTGCAATGACTCCCTTGTATGCTGCTGTGTTGGGCTTGAGGAGGCCTTAAAAGGCTGCGGTAGGTTCTAATAAGGCTTTTAAGCCTTTCAAACAACCTTAACTCCCTTTATGTGGATATTATGAGATGTATGGTCCCCTTCAAGTGCCATAAAATGGTACGGCAAGCTGAAATGAAGTTGTGGTACGGCTGGAAGATATCCACAGCATAAATATGATATTATTATTTTATTTTATATTTTATCTAGCATTGCACACACATCACCAAAGTCTTTCTTTCTTTCACTTTGCACACAGCGCTGCAATCTCACTGATAAATTTATTATTTGTTTACAAATCTCAATAAATTTTATATTTGCAGACTTGGAAAGATAAATTGATTTTCTCCCAAAATGCTTATTGCAAACATTCAACGCAAAGGCAACTCCTATATGAAATTGCTCAACGGAATCCGAGGGTTTTCATCCCCAAATCCCAAATCTTCAACACACTGTTGATCCCTGATTGGAACCGCACTGCCTTCCAGGTTTTCATCTGTCAAGAAACCATTGGGATTTTCGTCCCTCTGGTGGAAAATCTAGCCACAAATCTCCAAAAGAGAAATAAACAATCTTTAGAATATCCAATCTGCTCAAATGAGACCCCTCAGCCCTCTTTTATAATCCTCCTGAGAACTTTCTGGAATTTTAATTATAAAATTCACTTTTTAAATAATAATTTTTTTTTCCATAAAAGTGACTTTATAATATTTTATTTTATTTTGGCCCCAGGTAAAATCATTTTATTAAAATTAAATATTCAAATTATAAACATAATTAATTAAATACAAGTTGCCTAAAAAGACAACTTAATTTAATCAATTAAATTATTTCTTCTCCAAATACCTGGGCCGAAAATGGGGACAATACAGAAACCAGTAAGTTGACAAGGGTTTCTATCCTCTATCAAACCTTGGAAGAACTTCTTGGTTCATTCTAGCGGCATTTCATTATGTGTGCGATTTCGAATGAATAAAATGAGAGCCCAAAACCCCAATATATATAGAGCTTGGAGGGAAAAGGGCACATTTAAAAATTCAAAGATTTTATTTTTCCCTCAAAGGTCTCTTTCTAATTTTAAAACATTTTAAGTCCCCAACACATTTGCCTAGGCATCCAACTTGGGGAAATCTTTTAAAATATTATAATATTTAAACATTACTTTATGACTTTAGTGTAAATATTAAAATATTTCCAACCACCTTACGAGAAGCACCCACAAGGCATCCAAAACAGAAACTGATTGCACCAAGAAACTACTGATGACGAGGGAAGATGCCAGATGCCAAAACAGGCGCTTACTAAAAATAACAGTGTTCTCCAAAAAATGTTGTAATGTCCCCTTCTTGCACCTGATCAGTTTGGGAGTTCCATTAGCCTATTTCAGGGTTCCTGTAGGCTAAGTGGAGTTGGTTAGGGGACTCAAAGCCTATACTGGGTTTTGTGGTGGTTTTCGGTGTTTTTTGGTAGGGGTTACTATTTCTAGCAGTGGCAATTTTTAGCACTTACTATTTATAGTAAGTTTCAATGTATCTCAAATTGTGCCAGTTTGGTGTTTGGGCACACTTACTATTTTTAGCAGTTGCTATTTTTAGTAAGTGTTATTTTTAGCAGCTGGTCTCGGCCTCTGTTTCTCTAGTAGTGCAATATTTCCTATTTAGGCGTTGGTGAGTTCTAAGGGTAATCAAATAATATTTATATTTTCCTCACTTAAGTTCTATTATAAAGTTACTTTATAACTTAAGTGAGGGTCATGTGTTCATAAAAAGGATCCCTTGTCTCACGCCTAGGAAAAAGGTGAATTAAGTTGTTTTTAAAAGCAAATTTTTAGCCTCCAAAAGTGGATGCCAAACTTGGGGGAGGCATAAGGGAATTTAAAAATAAATTAAAAGGCCCATGGAGGGGGCACGGCTTTCTTGGAGGGAAAAGTGAATTCAAATTTGTGTTGCCCTAATTTCCTCCCCTCTTCTATATATTCACCTCTTGGGCTCTCATTTGATCATCTCTATTTCGGAAACATAACAGGATGTTGCTAGATTGCTTCCCGATTTCCATTTTCAACTAGTTGAGGATGAAAACCCTCACCCTTGGTTGTTGGTTTCGATGGTGAGAGATCCACCCTAGCCGGAAGGAGTGATTCTACTTCAGGGATCACCTCACCTTTACACTCACAGAGTTTTTGATTTTCACTATTTTGGAGGTTTAGAATGAAGATTTCCTTTGTATTTTGATGTTGGATCGGAGGTTTTGGTGCGATCGATGCATTGCTTCATTTTGATGTGTGATTGGAGGTTGTTACATGGGGACATGTCCCCTGCCCTAGAAGGGGCCGTTCCCGTCCCCAACCGTCCCCAAGACAGGGGGATGCAAAGGGGACGTCCCCTTGCTGTCCCCGAACAAAGCAAATCAATAGGAAACGATTGGAAACGTCCCCGTCCATTTGGGATGTCCCGCCGTCCACGGGACGGTTGGGGGACATTGGAGACGTCCCTCACCGTCTCGGGGATGGCTAGCCGTCCCCAAACGAACAGACACTTCAGCAACAAAAATAACATAAAAAAACTAATGCTTTTATGGTCTTTGATGCATATTTGCATATATTTTGTGTGTATGTTACTGTATATTTTCTGTTTGTATCTATTTGTATCAGATTTGCATATATTTTGTGTGTATGCCACTATATATTTTTTGTGCATGTTACTTTATTCCTTGTGTGTCTTCAATGTGTGAGTAGCTTCCTACCTTGCTTTTCTATCTAGAAGCCATTGTAGTACTTTGAAGAATGTTATAGGCCTAAGAAATTTGAGGTTTCCCCATTGCATGCCTATTTGTTGGAGCTTTTTTGGATAAAACACTTGTGCACTTTTAGTTACCAATGTTAGGAAGCATACTTTTCGATCCATCTTCAAGGTAATTTGCTTTGTATGTCAAGAGTAGTTTGAATAATCGAGAAGCATCAACATCCAAGGCTAAGAAGTTATGTACTCTACCTAAGAGATTTGCATCTTTTTTTTGTTACTTTTGAACCATGGTTTTATTGATATTTGAGACTGCTGTTATAATGCTCTATTGCCATTTATTATGCTGTTATACTACTGCTCTCGTGATTTATTTACATATTGATATTGTTGTTATCAGTTATTCACATATCTCTCTCTCTTTCCCTCTCTCTCTATAATATATTAATAAATATTGAAAAATTCATATACATATATATATATCGCCATCCCCTGCCGTCCCCTAAAAATGGCCCTCTAGGGGATGTCCCGGAAACGCGTCCCCTACCGTCTCGCCACCCCCATCCCCAAAACGCCGTGGAACATAGGTTTAAACTCATTTTCAGAGGTCTGATATGCATTTTTAGAATTCTGGAAATTCACTTTTTCATAGTGGTTGGAAGTACTAATTTGCTTGTTGCTCCATTGGCAATTGAAACTTTGTTTTGGGCATTGTTTCAAAAGATTCCTCACAGCTGGGCGCCACATTTGAAGTACTCATTTGCAATTTTGGTGAAGTATTGATTTTTAGGAGCAAATCGCCCCTCCTAGGGAATGGTGCCATTGGGAGTTGTTGCACAGTCAGGTCTGCTGATGTAAATGCCTGAAATCTGCCTACCTCGAGGTTCGTGCAGCTGTTTATTGGTGAGAGATTGAGGTGGTTGGTTAACTACTATTGTAGCCATCTTGTTGTGCAAGTTTGAATGCATTTTCTGCTCATATGTGACTGGAATGGGCAATGTAACGGACTGTTATCAGGTCTGCAATCACTGTTATCAGGTCTGAAACATATTTATTAAGTCTGATTTTCATTTGCCATCTGTTGTACCCAAAACCAAAATTTTTGCTTCATCAAGGCATTTTGTTTAAAGAGTCTAAATCTTGCTAAAATGATGTCAAGTACAGTTTTTGGGCAATATCAAGCATGGAGTTTTTGTCAATATTTTGTCAGTCAAAGTCAGTTTTATTGATCAGAACCTGAAGCAGAGACTCAAAATGGAGCTTTTCACGATGGAGGAGTGTCTCACGACGGTATCTCGCATTGCACATGGTCATTTCAGTGCTCAAAACGGAGTTTTTAGAAGTTAAAAGATGAAGATTTCTTAGAGAAAAGCAAGAAAGCGCAACTATAGCCCAGGGGCGCCCAACATTTTGAAGGTCTAGATCTTGTTGAAAGTGTTCAAGAATACAGTCAATCTCTTCAAAATTGGTCTGGCTATCCGATGAGCTATCTAGCAAAGCTTTCCGAGATCTACAGCTCCGACAGACAGCGACAGAAGTTGAAATCCCCAAAGTTCCAGATATGAGAATTTTGTCTTTTTCAGTGAAAAGCGCAACTCTAGCCAGAGGGCGCCCATCTTAAAGGGAGGGCAAATTCTGGTATTTCTGATGGCAAATACAGTCAATCCGTTCTCAGCTAGTCTGCTCATTCGACTAGATATCAAACGTAGTCATTCGAGTCTCAGAATTCCGGCAGCAGTCGTCTGAAGATGGGCTTATAATGAACATTTCACACTTCAGAGCTTCTTCGTTGTGTTCACAGTGCAACTATAGCTCAGGGGCGTTGGTTAAAAGGACCCTTGAGATGGTTGAATTTGCAGACGAAGTCTTCCTGACATCAGTGCTACTCTAGTCTAGCTCCGCGATGCATCATCCTGCTTGTCGATCCGATGTTCCAGGTGATCGTGGCAGAGGTTCTACCAAGCACGTAATTTCACAGGCGGACCAACATAAAATTTTCAGTGTATTTCTACAGTCCAGAGGCGCCTAGCCTTTAGGCCTGTCAGATGAGGTCGTTCGCGTTCAAAGTCTTCACGAGACTTGAGCGTAATTACTTTATCTATTCAACGAGCCCAGCTATCAGCCTTCGGAATTTGGCAAATGCTCGTACGTGCGAGGTCTTTGGCGAGATGCTGAAGAGTGAGGACATCCGGAAAATGGCTAAGGCTGGAGCGGTTATTTTAAATAAAATACGCACTGGAGTTTTTGAGGTCTTAGAAGCAATTTTCTTGCTTCGTCACCTTCAGAGACTTCTCTTGTGGGCCCTTCTGACTGTCCGTTAAAACAGATAATGTTCGAATCGAGTTATCCCAGCTCCAGATATCAGAGGTCAAAGTAGGGCATCTGGTTGAAAGTTCAACTTTTGTCAAAATGGTGTCAGTGCAACTGAAGGCCAGGGGCGCTTTTACTTTTGAGGCCCTTAACACAGCTTTCAGATGTCATGCGTATATCCGTTGGATGCAGAATGAGTTCAGGCACGCAGTGAGCTTCGTTTCCTATCAGCAGGGTTCTCCGTTCATCGTCGGCAGCCGTTTGAAGTGTCAGATGGCAGTTTAGGAAAATGGTTTAAGTCTGGAACCCGTAAAGCAATTTAATCAGGGGCGCCTAATTTTTCAGGGTGTCATACGATGGATTTTGCAGTAGTGTCTCCCAGCAGACATTTCTTCTTTATTCAGTAGGCTTTCCGATGAATTCTCCAGTTCAGTCTCAGCATCACTCGGTCATTCAGAAATTAGTGTTGAAGTTGGCCAGTCGTGACTTTGTTATCAGCTACAAAGTAGGAAGTTAATAAAAAGTGCAATATCTTGAGCAAATGGACACCCATGAGCTCAAGAGATGACTTTTCGGAATCGGTGAAGTCCAACGGTGAAGCCTAAAGCTTCATTCAATTGTCAACTGGAGTTTCAAATATTTTGCATATTTTAGCATTGAGTGGCGATTTTCTATTTTTGGCGCCTTTGCTATTGCATAATAAATATTTTATTATTATTTATTTTTGAACTTCCAGTCAGTGGCAGTTCAACTGAAATGGTCCAATTGAAAAGCTTCTATTTTCAGCTAAGGTTTTAAATCTTGCAGTTGTCAGATTGATGCGAATTTCATCTTATTTAAGCATGGCGCCATCTTCATTTATTATTCACAAAGCTAAAGAGAAATTCGTTTTTCTTAAGAGAAATTCATATTTTTCAAGCAAAATTTGTATTTTTCAAGGCAAAGGCAAATTCTTCATCGGCAATCATTGGCGAAGACATCAAAACACTTTCTTTGCAGGTACAAGTCAGAATTATCAATAGACTTCAGACAAGATGGCGATTTTAGCAGAAGCAGAGCACTGAAAACTTCTTTCTTGTCTTAAATTCTTCTATTTCTCGTCTTAAATTCTTTCGCATGTTTGAAGAATTGGCGACTTTTGGCAAAACAAACCATCTGGGTTGATTCAGAATAGCTTCCTCAAGAAAACCCATGTGCCAGAATTTTTCAGGAAAATTTACTCCAGAGCATCAGTTCTTGAGTTTCTAATTTTCTCAACTGAAAATTCCTTGCATGGTCGAGTAGAAGTCCAATTTTCGCAAATCTGACATTCTGGGTTGTCTTAGAATCTTCTTCTGGACAAAACCCATATCTTAGATTTTCGCCGAAAATAACTCTTCGAAAGGTTATTTTTAGCTTTCCAGAAATCTTGTCAGAACATAGCCGTGTTCATAGTCAACAGGCGAGTTTTTCAGAGTACAGTACACATACTGAATTCAAGACCAAATCGGTCTTAATTCATGATTTCGTTAGAAAAGCTGAGACCGATTTGCATCAAGTTGCAGAAGAGATAATGGCCATCACTTCAGTTACGGAGCCGCCAAAGCTATGAGACAGTGAAATGCTAGTTTGGGTTTGCCAAGATTGCTCAAGTTGCTGACATTCAGATGCTGATGCAGTTGACAGCCTCGTTGAGGGATTGATTGTTCGAGATCACGATCAGTAGACTTTAGTTCCTACCTCTCAGAATAGACATTTTACACAGGAGTTAAACTTGGTGTTACTTTCTCAAGTTAACTTTCAAGTTAACTGCTGCCTTGTCTCCATGCATATCTATTCTCAGATTTACTTTATTCACTTTGGAGTTTCATTTAGGTTTTATGTTAACTCATGGTGTCTTCCAGCTTAACTTGTTTAATAAGGACGTGCATGCTTTGCACAATTGTCCATTTTAGATTAGATGTTCTCGTTAATCAGATTTCAGAAGCTTTCCGCTAACTCAGATAGTTTACTTCATTAGCGGCTTGGCAAAGGAATCTTGCATGCATTGCAAGATCAGAGATGACTCGAGGTGATTCTAGGTTCCTCAAGACCTTGATGTATATAAATAAGAGCTTTTGCTCATTTGTAAATAACTTTTGCACGAGAGAAATATATGCTGCGCCTACCTTGCCCTCAATATTGCTCTTTTGTATCTGTTCATGTGTTTTTACTATTATGATGAATTGTTATGCCACATAGGGTTTCATGCAATTATAATGGTGAATTCTTTCTGTTTTGTGCATCTTTACCATTATGATCAATTGTTATGCCACATAGGGTTTCATGCGATTGTAATGATAAATCTGTTTTGTGAGTCTTTACTATTATGATCAATTGTTATGCCACATAGGGTTTCATGCGATTGTCATGGTGAATTCTTCCAATAGTTTAGATAAATCTGTTTTGTGCCTACGAAAACTTGTCCGCATTGAGAGATAATAGTTGCGCCACCTTGCCTTCTAGTAGAGAATCTGTACTTGGTTATCGTGTGTTGTCGTGGACAATAAACTAATTCAGATTGAGATTATAGATGCGCCACCTTGCCTTCAAGTAGAGAATCCGTATCCAGTTTATCGTGTGATGTTGTTACCAATAAACTTGTCTAGATTGAGCTGATAGATGTGCCACCTTGCTTTCAAGTTGAGAATCTATACACGTTTATCGTCTAATAGTCAGTCCCCGCCTCCATTTCCTCATGCTCTATTTTCTTAAGGAAACTAGATAGATTTAAAGCAGATAGCTTAGTTGTAGTTAATGATCTGCGAAACCATAAAATCCTTAGCTGCAACGTTCTTGGTTTTCTTAACCTTGTGCCTCTTCCAGCTGAGAACAAAAAGATAGGACTTAGATTACTTTTCTTTTCCATGCATTCCAGCACTACGAGGGAGCTTCCCCTCCTAATTTGAAGAGCACTCATTACGCAGTGTGCATAGCTGTCCGTACAAACCTGCACTCCAGAGGTGTTAGTTTTGACGCCAACACTATCATTCGCTAATATGATATGTAATGGTTCAATATGAAAATAAAGCAATTTCATGGTTCATTTCCCTTCCTTGTAATGTTTCTTATGAATGTTATGTTATGTTGAAAACATTTGAAACACGAACAAATCTGCAATCTACATTACACAGCAAACGCAAAAGAAAATGAGGGGTGGTTGTTACAGTGGTATCAAAGCAAACCTTTCTTGCCAGCCTGTGATAATCATAAACAATCAGCTTCATACCTTCTATGAGTGAGAGGGAACAAAGGTATATTCAGAGGGAATTGAGAAAAGGGCATTGGCAGCCCCCACAGGTTCCAGAAGGTGAAACAATCTCAGATGTTCTTAAGGCACATTGGGAGTCTTCACAGGGTTCAAAGAGTGAGACAACTCTAGGGGGTATTGAGATGCATTAAGACCCTCCAGGTCAAGGGGAGAGTTCTCCAAGGGACATGGCTGAGACAGGCAAGGGTAGAGTTGGTTCAGTTAGTCCTAGTGCAAGAACGGAGAAGTTTGATACAATGATGGATATGATGTCTCAGTTGTTGGGGAAGATTGGGAAAAATTTGGTAGTAAACAACTCTCATAACAACACACAAGGCAACCCAACACATAATGGAGACAGCAGCTCCACATATCAGCAAGGGGGTAATGGAGGACAGCATATAATAGTAGGGTCAAACACTTATTCTAGACCTTTCCAGCCCTCATTTATTCCGAAGGAGACACCACAAAATAGCTATGACACTTCCCTACCTTTAGTGGATGAGTTGAGGAATGCCTACGCTAAATATTACACCCTTCTAGAGGCTCTAAAGGAGCATTTATCCTTCAATGAGTTTATGGACTAGACGAGGAAAAAGGGTGGTGGTAGAGCTGATCACAGGGGACCAGCAGTTCAAAGGGACTTATTGCAGGCATTGGGCAAGGTAACACTTGCTCATTATGATTGTAGTGATACGTGTACAACCAGGGCATGGGTACAGAAGTTGGATAACTATCTAGCCCTTAGACCTATGACTAAGGAGGAGGCAATTAAGTTTTCCACTCTACACCTTGATGGAGTAGCACATGAGTGGTGGTACCATGGCCTTGTCACTTTGGGTCACAGATCTATCAATTCATATGATGAGTTTACCACTAAGCTCATCGAGAGGTTTAATAAGAAGGATCCTGAGTTACATTTCAGAGAGTTAGCCCAATTGAAGTAGTATGGCACAATGGAGGCTTATATAGCAAAGTTTCAGAGGCTTTCAGTGATGGTCACCAAGATTATTGAGAGGAGATTTGTGGTTTTATTTAGTGAAGGACTTATGAAGCCACTTAAGGGGGGGATTAAGGCGTTTCACCCTCCAACCTTTCAGGAGGCCATGAAAAAAGCAAGCAGTATGGAGTGGCCTACCCCAAAATCTAAATTTCAGTCCAAACCATTTTTACACAAGAAAGACAAAAGACCATTCACAAAAGACACCAATCAGCCAAAGAAA
>VDFB02014024.1:0-42114 GCA_007258455.2 Sequoia sempervirens | reverse complement strand
TATTATCAAGCTCTCTCCTCATATCATCTATTTTCTTTATTTTAGCTTCTCTAATTCTTTCTTATTTCAATCTTTCAATTTCTAATTATGCATCATGGGTTTCCTATAATATCTCTTCTTTAGTGTGGGTTGCCTCATTAGGAATAGGAGCTTGTGAAATGACTAGAGGGGATTGAGCAGGCTTTTGAGGAGGCATGCCAGTAGTAAACTGGATATTAAAAGGATTTTCAAAGGAAAAGTTATGGGTTTTTGAGTTAGAAGGATCACCATATAGTTGTTGTATTGCAAAATTTCTAAGGGGAGGGTTTTGATCCAAAAGTTCTTGTGCAAAGTCAACCCTACTTTGGTTTGTTTTCCTTTTTTTCCTCTCTTCTCTAAGATTTTGTAGGCCCTAATAATGGAGTATCTAATGCATTTGATTGTTTAAAATAGCATATCTATCTTGAGAAAATTCTAAACTATCTTCACTATGCAAGATATAACTAGTATTTTTATCAAAGGTAGGGTTAGACTTACTTGCATCTTGGTGTCTCACATCCTTGTTTTTCCATGTTTTTTGCATCCTATGAGTCCCTTTTCAAGCCTCCTTGTAGGGTTTACATTGTGAATGAATAGTTTTTCATTCATGACGGTAGCTTTAAGATTCTTCTTTTTGACAGGTCCTTCAAATGTAACAGAGTATAGAGTCACCACTTAACTTAATGGGAACTTTATTCCTTTCTTCAATGCACTTTGATAGGATCAATAGACTTGACAACTTTCTTAGGACTATTTTTAACAAATAGCTTTGGGTAAAACTCTTTTGACTCAACCCACTAGGACATAAAAAATTGGGTAAAAATTCCTTCTATCCCCAGTAGAGTCGCCAATCTGTTGGTGTTTCCAACTAATTGTCTAGGTTTTACTAAAGATTAGCTACTTCTTATGAGGTTAGTGGCTAATGAATAGGAGACAACTTTATAAGTTATCCTCTACACTGTAGGCTCTATAAAACCAAGGTGGGCTCCCTGATAACATCATGCAACAATAACAACATGCAATGATTCCTTTGATAATAGATTCTTTGCACTAATATGGCAAAAGAAAACTTGATGGGATAAATCAGCTATGCAGCCCTCTATATTATCAATTATTCTTTGTAGTGTGGTAACGGATGAGGAAAGTAAAAATGCAAAAAATTGAATGATTTTGATTTTGAATTGATGTTTGATTTTTCCTTAGCTTCAAACTTTGTGAATCTCCTTGACCAGTGCCTTATCCACATAGATTCTAGAAATGAAGTAAAACTCCTACAATAGAGCAACCCTTGGCTTCTAACAACCTCACTGCCTTATAGTGAGAAACCAACAAAGGGAAAATATTATCACTTTCCTTACAAATCCTTATCATAACAACACAATCTTTAATGAATGGGAGGAAAGAAAATTTCATTTGCTCCTTGAATAGAAACTAACAATTCAAACATTCATAACAGCAAATGTGATATGAGAGCCATGAACAATCCTTGATTATATGATTCAAAACAAGATGTGTTATAATATGAAGACAACAATAAAACTAAAATTCAAATATGAGAAAACACAATGAGTGTTTGAGTCATTTGTTGTTATTACAAAGCAAAAATTTTACAGCATTCCTTCTCTAAGTTTCTAAGGACTTATCTATTCAACTTGACTCTATACAAACATTTACAAAAACAAAATCAAAACAAACCCTTCACATGACAACAAAACTTTCCCTTATCATGTAGGCATAACTTATAATTAACCTCAAACCCTTATCCTAACCCAACTAGGGTTACAACAAGGATGAAATCCGTTTGAATTTCAAAAACATTCAGATTGCCTCCAAAATATGAGTAGAAAATCAAGCAATAATGGCTTTGACACCATCAATAGAAAATCCATCACATTCTCCATGAATGTAATACCTATAACTCCTAGGAAATTTTCAATTAAATCCAAGAAACCATGCTCTAACAAAATAATTTTGGCACTTGCAACACACAGGGGACTACCTACACCATTGCTACCATTAATGCAGCATGGCAGGGGCAAAGAAAATTCGTCTAGAGCCAATTGGATTTGATTTGGTTGCTGGAAATGTAGTTGCACCATTAATGGACTAGCCTACGTACAAAGCACACCGTGATTAACAATTGAGATTTAAAAAAATTTCATAACATCAAGGACAGATGGTTGAGATTGAGCCCACCATGAATTTTAAAACATGATTGTCAGATCAAATCATTCAAATTCAAGTCATTGATCTTATCAAAAATTCACAACAATGACGTGAATTAAGTGGGTGATGAAATGAGAAGTAGACAATTGGAAGTGGATATTCTTCTAGCCCCACCTCCCATTGGAAGCATTAGAGGAGCCGACGTGGTGAAATTTTGTGCTCCCACAATCTTTTTATAAACACTGATTGTGTCCCACAAGATTGTGGGGAACTGACATGTAGCTCCAAGCTATTACACCTATAGCCCCTTAAAACCTTGGGCCCACCACCAACTTTGACCAAGCTCTACATAGAACCCATGGGCTCTAGTGGACATGTGGAGCCTACCCATTGATGGTTCTAGATAATAGATAGTTTTTATAGGTTTTATACATTTTGAAATACATTACCAAGAAATTTCTCTTATACATACTCATACATTATGTTATCTTTGTGAACCATAGATTTTTGGGTAATGTGGCTCTCTTGCACTCTTAGGGTTTTTCACCTAAAAGGAGAGAGGTATACCTAAAACTGTGATGGATCACTCAAGAGTAATGCAAGTATGATAGAAATATGCCTAAATGAAATGTCCTAAATGTAGAAAACTAATGAAATAGATCAATTATTGAACGAAAACTAAGGAAATGCAAAGTGTTTGAAAACGCAGTGATGTATGTAAAATGACCTAGAAACATAAACAAACAATGACATAATTTAATGAAACTAAAGAGGTGCACCTGGAGGCTGCAAAATATTGTAGAAAGGCTCTGGAATCCTATAGAAATCACTGCTAAAGCCCACTAGGACTCATTCACCAAGCTAGGTGAATTAGTCCTATTTATGGTAAAATCTACTAGAACATATTTTGGGATGTCAGGAATTCAGATCTTCAGAAAATAATTTTTTAGGCCTAGCAGTGGGACTTATTCACCATAGATGGTGAATTAGTCCACCTTCAAAATTCTAAAAATTCAAAGGTCAAATCTGTAGCTTCTGGTCTACACTTCTCTTCCTAACAAATGTCCGGATCTAAAACTGGAAAATCTAACTGGAAAGTGTTCTCCAAGCTTCAATTAGGAATTTTTTGATTTTGAAAGACTTTGATGGATTGATGACACCTTTTCAACACCTTACTCTTTGAAAAATCTTCATACAAGACCTACAAAACACACATGCAAAAAGGGGAAAAAGTGTTAAGGGTTAGAGTATAAGGGTTTGCCTTGGTCAAACCCCTAGTTGGTAATCAAACCCTTGAAAATGAAATAAAATGAAAAGAGAATGATGAATGAACAACATGCAATGTCATAACTCACCAAACCCTTGATGTAGAAAATTTGAAGATATGCAAGTAATAGCTCCAATGTACTTGAAAATGATAAAAATGCTTGACTTAATGATTAGGAATGCTTGAATGAGTGAATGAATGGGGGTTAAAATGAATATAAAATCTCATATTTATACACAATTATGCCCTAATTCCAAAAAATACATCACAGGATGACCTTAGGTCTTAAGAAATAAAAATCCGCCAGTAATTTGAAATTATTTTGATTTTTGTGCCAAGAGGGACTCATTCACCCCTAATGTAAAATGGGTTCCACTCACGGAATTTGAACAGGTGTCAGGAATTATGTTGTCTTAAATGATTTTTATCGGGTTTATATTCAAAAATACACTTAAGTAGGGCCTATAAGTGCATAAAGGGGCCAAATAAGGCAAAATAAAGGTGTAATTATTGATGACAAGCCTAGAAAAGCATGAAATTTTGTTACAACACTTTGAAATAAGACTTGGTAAGTAATAAAAAGGAGTTACTTAGCTGAATTATAATAAGAAGATTCTAGAAAAGTGTGAAAATGTGTTACAACACTTCACAACACTTTTACAAGACATCATAAAGTTCTTAATGATTCGCAAGGACTCAAGACCTAATGTGATTGTGTGGACCACATTGCAACATTAAATCAAGGAAAATTAGGCCAAGAACCATAAGAAATACCCAAATGAACGTGAAAATGTCGAAAGATCCATTTTTCTATGGTACACTTTGATACCTATTATGCACACCCTAGAACTGATTTAAGTATATGGAAGTATAAATATGATGTGATGGTTAATGCATGATTTATGTGTGAATATGTATGAATTTTTATTGGATATATATGCTTAGTCATGGTTGTTATTATGTATACATGTTTTTTGAACTAACCCCTTGTAGCTAGAGGCACTATAGCTCACAACAACTACAACACGTAACCCGTAGCCAAAGGAGTTCTTGAATAGCAAAACAAGGGATTTCCAAAATAAACTGAACACAATGACTACAACATGAATACATTTAATGGAGATGAGATGCATCATTATGATGACTAATAAAGGTATAGAAGAAGAATGATTCTTGTTCCAATTGAGGTTCTAAAAAAAACTAATTTTTTGTGTTCTACGTTCCAGTTTGTTACAAATAGAGTCATGATCCAATTCGGATTCTTCTTTTCTAATTGTAGTAAAAGTTAACTGAATCTTTGTCGACCTCTAAATCCAAGGAGTGGTCATTAAAGATTTCATTTTTGAGTCCTAAATTGAATAAACTCCCTCGTTCCTATATGTATAGCATGTTGGTTGAGTCTTAGTTAGCTAGTTAGTTTTTAGTCAATCTATTTTTATCAATTACTAGACACTCTTTCAATTTTTAGTTGGAATGCAATTTCAATTTTTAGTTGGAATGCAAACTATTTTTATTGTGCAATGATGATTTCATGAATAAGATCTTTTATCAAAATCTCATGTGATACTTTGGATTTGTGCAATGATGAATTTGAGTTATTATGATTGTGTTGGATCTTAAGAGCTAGATTTGGTTTTAGTTTAGTGAAGACAACTACTTGAGCAATGGCAACTCACATTAATTATCGTTCACTCCTTTTTTTTAGTTATTTCATTATGTTTTTAAATGTTAATTTATAAATGTGGTTTGTGTTAATAGATTCTTGTGTTTTCCGATCATTAATGGATGCATGAACAATATTTGTTTCATAAGCCATATTGTAATTGCTAGAGTTGTACTATGGAGTGTAGAATAGGTTTGATTAAATAGTTTAGTCAATTCCTAGAATTTACTTTTGAACAATAGTTAATTGTAGTCTTATATTGTAGGTACCCATAGCCATAGGAACAACTTTACTTTATTTATTGTTTTGCAGTTATATGATTTTCCAATATCTCTAATATCTTTACTAGATTGTTCTAGGTAGTTTCCAGTCTTTGAAAGCACATACAATGCCAACACCATCACAAGTTTACTAGCCCTAGTTGATAATTCAATGAAGGTCTTTCTAATGTTAAGTGGACTATTTAGTTAGGTTTTCTCCTCTGAATTGTGTGATCACCACCAAGTTTACTAGACACTAGTGGGGACTACATTTTTGGCACCATTGTCAAGGATATTTCTACTCTCAGAGAGTGCTTTCTTTTATTTTCAATATTTCCTATTTTAGCATTTTTTTTCAATATTAGGAATATTAGGTTTAATCATATCAATACCAAAGAATTCTACTAATATTGTGTAGGATCTATTTTCATACAAAGTCATATCTATTGTATGTGGAGGAAGAGAGATTCTTTGGGAAGATTCCTCCCATAAACAAGCCAACAAGCTAGAGAAATATTGGTGACTACATTTATTAGAGTGAGGGTAATACTGAAGAATAATCTTCCCTTTCACCAACATCTACTAAGAACATAGAGGGGACCTTCCAAACAATGGGTGATGCAACAATGGATGACCCACCCGAACATGTCACCTTTGAATTTTCAATTACAAACCAAGAAAGGGCTACTATGATGAAGAATATTTTTCCTTCAGCATTACCAGTCTTCTATGGATTGGTGACTTTAGATCTAGAAAAATTCTTGTTTGAGTTTGATGTCTTATTTAGGAGCTATTACTATACAAATGATGATCATAAGCTCAAGTTATTCCTTGCTACTTTAAAAGATATTTCCCTAAGATGGTTTATGGGATTAGGAAAAAATGTTGTTCCAGATTAAGACACCATGAAAACAAAATTCCTGGGAAAATACCAAGATTATCATAGAGGATTTGAGAGGAGAAGAGATGATATCTTTAGGATGATTCGGAAAGAGGGTGATCCATTGGAAGAATATGTAGTGAAGGTTTCAATTTTACTTGAAGAAAAACCCACAAAATAAGCTCTCAGAGGAATCATTGAAGCTTTTGTTCCTAAGAGGAGTTAATGAAGAATGCATGGATTCCCTCAATCTTATTGGGAAAGTTGATGTGTCTCAATTACCCTTTGAAGAAATTTGCAGGTTCTACAAAAACAACTCTAGGACCTTCACTAAAAGTTCAAGAGGAAAAATAACATCAATCTTGGGCAAGACATCTAACGAGGTTTCAAGAGTGGAGTTAAGTAACCTATTGTCCAACATGAAGGAGGATATCATAAGTCACCTAGCTACACAGTTGGACACTCTGCATATAAAGAAGAAACAAGAAGAGGTTAAAGCTATGCTCATTGAATACTTCCCCAATTGCAAACAAAGGAAAGAAAGCTGCAAGTGCAAGAGGGTTGTTAGTATTACAAAGGACAAGTCAAAAAAACTTGATTTTCAACCACTTGAAGGAGAAGATGGACAACTATTTTATAGTGCTCAAAGAAGGCCATGGTAGCCAAGATAGTGTATGCCACAATACCCTCTTAATTTCAATACATATTTTCCTATTGGTAATTAGAATTTCTCTACTTGGAATTCTTATCCCTAGCCAAATAATCAAAACTAATGGAAAAACCATCAGCAATGACAAAACCCTCAACAAAATTGGAACCAATAGAAATAAATTGCTTGGTCACAACCAAATTTTCAAGGTTCCTATTATAACCATCAATTGCCATTGCAACAATACTAGTCACAGCCACAATGGAAAAAAGGTTAGCAATGGTAGCAACAAAATATGAATTACTAACAACCCTTGTTTCCTTCTCAACCAAAAAAATAGGCTATCATTACTAATCCCCCAAACACAACATCTCAGCCACCTAGACCAACACAATTACCTACCCAACTTGAACCTAACCCTAACAATAAGCTTTCCCAACAAGCTTATACTAACAAGGCTATGCAATACCCTACTTATGGGGTAGAAGTGAGTGATGTCCACCTTAGGTCAGGGAAGACACTAGTTGGGCCTTCATCCCCCCAAATCAATGAAATGGAGGATGAGGAACCCGCAGCTAAAGCTTCAAACAATTCACCTCTAGAACCTTGGTCAAATTAGGTAAACCAGACTATCTCAATTCAAGAGCCTCCTTTCCCTAAGCATTTCGCCATTCAAACATATCATACCCAAGTTGATACAAACCTATTGGGTCAGCTGAAGGATGTCAATATCAAGATTCCCCTCATCCAATCTATCAAGTATATCCCAATCTATACAAAGACAGTGAGGGACCTATGTCTTAAGAAACCATGGATAAAGAAGGACCCTCAAATAGTTCATGTCTTAGGAAATATTGTTGATATTATGCTAGGGAGCATAACTGTCCCTAAATACATAGACCCTAGTAGTCTAGTAGTAGATGTTAAGATTAATGGGATCCTTTTCAAGAATACCTTGATTGACTCAGGGGTAGTAATTAATGTCATAACTAAAGAGACAATGTAATTACTTCAATTAGCCATCCTTATACCTACACCAACTTTTTTACAGTTGGTAGATAGGCCAATAGTAAAGCTTGAAGAAATCATTGAGGATTTAGTCATTGCCTTAGATTCATGGGATTATCCTACAGAATTTATAGTCTTGTAGCCAAAGGTCAACCTTGCAGGATATCTACTCATTTTAGGTAGACCATGGTTAGCTACAACTGATGCATTTATAGGTTGTAGGTCTAGGAATATGATAATATCTAATGAGACTGTAACCAAGATATTGGTTCTCTCTCCACCATCCCAATCTCATGAGAACCTAGAACAGACTATATGTCCTACCTTGGATGAAGTAGGTAATGACTCACTATAAACTATCATGACAATAGAATGTAGCCCTTTGTTAGGAACCCAAGATGAGGATGACCTAATTGACCATATCAAATAGAACAACTGCCGTAGGGACCTGTAGCAACAAGACTATCTCATGTATGTAGGACCCACTACAGAACATTATACCTACCAATTCATCAAGAGAGGTATCACAATTTTTCCATTCCCATTTTCCACCACAATTTGTTCCCAAAATGAGTGGCCTTGATCTCTCATCAGTGAAATCACAATACAAAACTTTGGAAATCATGTCAGGTAAAACCATGAACATCAATAATAGATTAACTTAAGAGCAACAGACTTCCCTGAACACTATGTTGCAGGCACATGTAGTGGCCTTTGCATAGGACTACCATGATATGAAAGGAATTTATCCAAAACTTTGCATGCATAGGATCTATATAAATGATGGTTTCAATCCAATCAGACAGCCCCAAAGGAGAATGAACCCTGTCTTAAGATAAATAGTCCAGACTAAGTTGCAAAAGCTACTTGATGCAAGATTCATTTATCCCATTTCTAATAGTCAATGGGTGTCACCATTAGCCATTGTTCCTAAGAAAGGAGGAAAATGGAGGGTATGTGTGGACTATAGGTAGTTGAACATAGCAATAGGAAAGGATCACTTCCCCCTACCTTACATTGTCCAAGTGTTTGATTCCTTAGTAGGGAAAAATTACTCTTTCCTAGATGGGTTTAGTGGCTATAAAAAAATAAAGATAGCTCTAGAGGACCAAGATACCTTTAGGTACTTATGCCTATTATTTTCTTCCCTTTGGACCATGTAATGCCCCAAAAAAAAATTAGAGGGGTATCTTTTCATACTATGCTCATGATTCCATGGAGATCTACATGGATGACTTCACTACATATGGAGACACTTATGAAGATGCACTCAGCAATCTAGAATTTTTTTGAAAAGGCGTAAAGAACATAACCTATCATTGAGTCATGAAAAATGTTACATGATAAATCAAGGGATTGTTCTAAGACACTTCATCTCAAGTGAAGATATTTAGGTGGACCCTAGCAAGATTAAAATCATTTCCACACTTCCTATGCCACATAAGCAAAAAGATGTCAGGAGCTTCTTGGACCATGCAGGCTATTACAAGATATTCATACAAGATTTCAAAAAAATTTCAGCACCATTGTTTATCTTACTCACCAAATACATTGAATTTGAATGGATTGTAGAATGTCAGCATTCCTATATATCACTTAAGATAGCCTTGACACAAGCACCTGTCTTAAGGGGGGCAAACTAGACCCTTCCTTTCCATATACACACTGATGCTTCAGATTTTATAATAGGAGAATTCATGGGACAAAAAGAAGGGAACAAAGAATATGACATCTACTATATCAACAAGAATTAAGAAGGATCTGAGCTTAACTATACTATTACTAAGAAAGAGATGTTGGTAATTGTTTATTCTATCAACAAGTTGTTTAGATATTATATCAGTGGTTATCAAATTTTGATTCACACAAATCATACAACCATAAGATACTTTATGAACAAACCTATAGTTGGGGGGGACTAGTAAAATGGCTACTCTTACTATAGGTGTTTGAAATAACAATAGTGGACAAGCCAATGAAAGCTAATATGGTGACAAATTTTATGTCTAGGTTGCCTACACAAATAGGTGTTGTGGATGACTCTTTTTCAAATGAGAATTTGTTTACTCTTCTAGTACACACACAATGGTTTGCTGATATTACAAATTACCTAGTGGCAAGATAGATTCCATCACATTTCTCTCCTAGCGAAAAGAGGCAGTTTGTGCATTAAAGCTTTCCATATTCTTGGGTAGTTGGTTACTTATTTTACACTAGTCCAAATAATATCATGAGAAGATGCATCAGATAATATAAGGTCTTTGATATTTTAAAATCTTGTCATGATGAGCCCTGTGGAGGTCATTTTGCAATCAAAAGGACAACATTTAAGATCTTGACAATAGGTTACTATTGGCCAACTCTTCACAAGGATTCAATAAAATATACCAGAAGTTGTGACAAATGTTAAATGATGGGAAAAACCATTTAAATATACCAAAAGTTGTGACAAATGTCAAATGATGGAAAAATGCACAAAGACCTTAAGGGATGATTTCTATGAGGTCAAAGTGTTGAAGGATCCTTATTAAAGTAAGACACTCATCAGTAACATGCCTAAGATTTTGATGGTATGCACAATACTTTGTGTTATCTTTAGGAATTTTTCTTATAGTAGGGGGTGGTAGTTTAAGCCAACCCTTTTTGTCAAATAGTCTATACACACCAAGATATACCCATTTTATAAAATATACCAGAAGTTGTGATAAATTTCAAAATGGGTTGAAGTCAAGGAATTATCCCTTAGAGGTTGAAGTATCCCTTTACTTTTCCTTGCTTGTTTGGGTCCTCCTTGTTAAAATGAACAATAATGTTGCCTTGATTTAGTGTTGTAATGTGTTTGACACATTCACATTTGGTCTTGGGCCCTTGTGAGCTAAATGAACTTAGTTGTACCTTATTTTAAGGTGTTGTAAAGTGTTTTACCACACTTTCACAATTTTCTAGGGTTGTCATTATTAATTGGGCTTCTTTATACCTTATTTTACATCCACAAGCCTTAATTAATGCATCTTTTTAAGGATAATCCCAACATAAATCAACATCCAATCATAATTCATGTCTTTTGAGGTTGTGTGGCACAAATTTAGTGATCTAGGACTCATACGCCACCTTTGGCATATGGGCCCCACCTAGGTTTTAGGCCCTTGATCTCGATTTCACATGAATCTAAGAAATTTTGAAAATGTGTCCCATAATTAATGCTTAATGGGACTCATACACCACTTCTAGTGTATGAGTCCCATGTGGCCCAAAATTAAATTTAATTCAAATTCTTGGCGAGATTTTATCCTCCTCAAAT
The DNA here is from genome assembly GCA_007258455.2 of Sequoia sempervirens. Taxonomy (NCBI): domain Eukaryota; kingdom Viridiplantae; phylum Streptophyta; class Pinopsida; order Cupressales; family Cupressaceae; genus Sequoia; species Sequoia sempervirens. The sequence continues at coordinate 30,902 of VDFB02014024.1, read as the reverse complement.
TGATGTCGGCTTGTAGTGTTGTAATTTTAGGAAATTTGGCATAAACAAGTATAAATACAAGGTTATTTCAATCATTTTACACCTAGCAAGTTGAATGAGCATCCTTATAGAAAATTTGAGTTCACAAGAGCATTCAAGTGTTTACAAGAGCATTCAAGAGTCTTCAAGAGCTGATTATCAAGTGTTATAGAGCTTGATTCAAGCATCAAGCATCATGTAAAAGTCATCATGTATCATTTTTTTTTAGCTAACAATTGTGATGTAGGATTTCATGATTCAAGAAAGTGTACAATTCAAGATCTATCATATTCAAGCAAGATTCAAGATCTACATCCATTGGAGCCACTTCATACGTTTTTGCTACATTTTATTGCTAGGTTTGGTGAGTTGTAGCATTACATTTTTTTCATTCATCATTCATTTATTTTATTTTATTTCATTACAAGGTTTGATTACCAAAATGGGGTTTGAACAAGGAAAACCCCTATCCACTAACAAAACAAAATTTTCCCCTCTTTAGTGTTTGATATGCATATCTAGGTTGAAGAAATATTGAAGAGCAAGTTTGAAGAAAGTTGTCAAAGTTGTCACCTTGCTTTGGAGATCACAAAAAGACATCTACAGGTTGCAAACCAGATATTTAGTCCTTTCAAGCCCTAGCTTGGTGGTGAACCCCTCTTTAATCATTAATCAAACCCTAGAACAACCCTATTGCAAGATCTCTTTCTCCTTTGCATATCTTAGATTGAGATCTCTAGGGCTTCCTTGAGTGAAACTTGAGTGTGAAATAGGAACCCTATCTCCTTAAAGGTTGGGGCCTCATCACCCTATTTCCCATTGTTTCATTTTGGTGAACCTGCATTTAGAACATCTTAATTATAATTTGGATGGCATTATCATCCTATATTTAGCTTGCATTGCATTTTGCATTAGTTAATTGGCATTCTAGGGTTTCTAATTCTTGCATTAATGAAAGTGCATATAGGTTGCATTTTTGCATCTTACATCATTGAATTTCATCTGAAACCTACATTTGTATTTAGTCTATAGATCTTTCAAAACAAAAAGCATAAAAATCACTTAAATTTTTTTGAAATTTGTGAAAGAAACCCTCAATAGGAATCATACGCCCCTCTGGGCGATTTAGTCCCAGTGCATATTTTAAACTGCATTTTTCAAAATTCAAAACTTTATTTCTGAGCTTATATTTGTTGTGGATAACTTTCTATTTTAGTTTACATATTTTATGTTTCATGCATTGCATCTAGTTTAAATTGGTCCATCTTGTGCATTGCTTAATTACATCTAGAACATTTCATTTCATATTGTTGCATAGTATAATTACCTTGTTTAGAATCTAAAATTTGCATTACATTTCATCATGGATATGTGCTTTGGTAAGCTTTTGATGTCCTTGAAGTCCCTAGTTGATGTGTCAAGTTGTGCTTTTGGAAATGACCCTAATGAAATAGAACTTACTCATGCTCACCCAACTCCTAATGCATGTCCTCATGATGTCGACATCATTGGAGAAGATGATGAAATAATGAATAAATTTCCAAATGATTTCGTTAACAACCTTAAAAAAAATGCATCCTTTTATCCATCAATGAAACAACCAACATCTATAATACCACCACCTAAGATATTTGGTTACTTACATCCAGAAACTAAGACACTATTTGAACCTAAGTTCCCTAGAATAGGTGAACCTAGTTCTTCTAAGCAAGCAAACATTCAACAATTTTACGTTAACAAAGTGACCAACACTCCTATCAATATAGAAGAGACATATGGAAAATGATTCACAATCTTGAGTAAACAAGGATGTGATACAAGTGAACATGAAATTCATCAAATCTTAGAGAAAATACCAAGTGGAGATACTAAAGGATTAGGATATCAAGATCCTCTTGATATGAGTGTCCTCCTTCCTAAAGAACAATCAATTATTCGTAAAGATAAGGATGACATGATCATCTTAGGTCATCCTCCTCAATATTCAACTCGAGAAGTTGGTGAATCTACTAAAAAAATAATACCTTACAAGCTCAAACCATTACCATTCGTACATACTCAAATAGAAATTGAATGAAAGATGCAACACCTTCTAGACACGGGTCGGCTTAAACTACCACCCCATACTAGAAGAAAAATTCCTAAAGATAACACGAAGTATTGTGCATACCATCAAACTCTTGGGAATCTCACTGATGAGTTTCATAATTTAATAAGGATCCTTCAACACTTTGACATCATAGAAATCATCCCTTAAGGTCTTTGTTCATTTTTTTTCTTATCATGTAAATAGTTATAGAATATTTGGATGCTCACTATTACATGATCCTTCTCATTACCTACCTCAACTCATTCTTTTCTAACACTAAATGGGGGCAAGAATTGGTTAGCCTTGTCATAGTTTGGTAAATATTGTTGTCCCTTTGGCTAGTTGTCTGCCTTCTATATACGATGCACAGAATTGGGATGCGGATGACTTGCTTTAGGTTTACTCACATGTACCTAACTATTCTTCTACATTATTTATTTTTCTTTTGTGTCATTGCATGTGTGTGATGTGATCCCCCATGATGTTCTATTTGATGTATCTCTCTCTCTTTGTGACATTCATGTATTTGTACCTACATTTTTCTCTATGTTGTAAATATTTTGTCGTTTCTTTGTCTTGTGTTTTCATTTTGGGGATGACGCAAGGTGTCGAGACATTCATGTCTCTTCCATGTTGACGCAAAAGAAATTCCTTTGTTTTTTCTCTCTTTGTGCCCTTCTTGTTCCATGAGTATTTTGGGAATGATGACATTTTTGATCTCTCTTACAAAAATTGTAGCAAGAACATACTGACCCCAAATTCATAGATCCCTCATGTGTTTGGAGTTTCATTTTGGTGGTAACCCCTCTTCCCTTTTTCATGACATAGCTTTATTTGCAAACATATGACTTGGCATATGGATTTCCAAGTTAGCTCTCATGTCCTCTTTATTATTAGCATTTATCATTTTCTACTTTAAATTAACTACTCACAACATGGTGTTTAGAAATTTCTTTAAAGTGGGGGCATACATTGGCATTATTCTTTTTGCATTTTTCATCATGTAGTCTTCTTACTTCATGCAACACATTTTTCTCTTTGTGGTGACATTGAGTGTGATGTCCCTCAAGAGCATGATCTCTTAGCACATTACATTCCTCTTAGTGGCTTGATGTGACACACTGTATTCACTAAGTTGTGAATCTTTTATTCTTTTATTGGTCCTCTCTTGGAGACATTAGGCACAATGTTCCCTAATTTAAGACCTTACATGAACTAAGAAAGACTCCTTTGAACTTTCCTTACACTATTGTTGCATTTACATTTTATGCTATATGGCCACCTTACATAATACACTTTGCACGTCTATGGAACCATCTTGTTTGTTCATGAGTTTCAAGCATACAAAATTTTTCTTGCCTCATGAAGCTCAAAGTTCATTGTTGCCTAGCACCTTATCAAAGTTATCAGGAGGTATAACTTTTGTATGGTTGTACGGGAAGCCAAACTTAGGCATGAATTTCCCATAGCCACTTGTTTGTGTGTGTGAGCGCATACCAATCATGTGTGTATGTGTCTCACCTCTTTAGACACTTACCCAATGGACAACCTAGAGTTCTATTGCCTCATAGTGAGCATGCATTTTTTGGAAAATAGCCTAGATCTTATCCACATCGTGTTGGACAAACACTTGAAGCTTGATCTACCCCTCTTTTGCTTTAATTTTTCCTTTCTCCTTGTCTTTGGCAATGTATGCTTGTTCCTCATTATTGCTCCTTATATAATTTTTCATGTGCTATTTTGTGTTTGTGTTGGTTTGTCATGGGATCTTGATCCTAGGGGTTTGACCACCCCTCTTGATCATTTTCATCCTATCTTACTAACATTGGTGTACTTGGACCCCTCTTGATGCGAGTTTGTCTACTTTAGTGTGAGTTTGAAGAAACTTCATCCTCTCACTAAAATGGGGGCTAAATGTGGCAATGGAAAAAGTATCCCTTTACTTTTCCTTGCTTGTTTGGGTCGTCCTTGTTAAATTGAACAATAATGTTGCCTTGATTTAGTGTTGTAATGTGTTTGACACATTCACATTAGGTCTTGGGCCCTTGTGAGCTAAATGAACTTAGTTGTACCTTATTTTAAGGTGTTGTAAAGTGTTGTACCACACTTTCACACTTTTCTAGGGTTGTCATTGTCAATTGGGCTTCTTTATGCCTTATTTGACCTTATTTTTCATCCACGAGCCTTAATTAATGCATATTTTTGAGGATAATCCCAAAATAAATTAGAATATAATCATAATTCATTTCTTTTGAGGTTGTGTGGCCTATATTTAGTGATTTGGGACTCATATGCCACCTTGGGAATATGGGTCCTACCTAGGTTTTAGGGCCCTGATCTTGATTTCACATGAATCTAAGAAATTTTGAAAATGTGTCCCATAATTAATTCCTAATGGGACTCATACGCCACTTCTGGTGTATGAGTCCTGTGTGGCCCAAAATTAAATTTAATTCAAATTATTGGTTGGATTTTATCCTCCTAGATCTGATGTCAGCTTGTAGTGTTGTAATTTCAGAAAATTTGCCATAAACAAGCATAAATACAAGGTTATTTCACTCATTTTACATCTAGAAATTTGAATTAGCATCCTTATAGAAAATTTGAGTTCACAAGAGCATTCAAGAGATGATTATCAAGTGTTGTAGAGCATTATTCAAGCATCAAGCATCATGTCAAAGTCACCATGCATCATGTTTGTTTTTGAGCTAACAATTTTGATGTACGATTTCATGATTCAAGGAAGTGTTCAATTCAAGATCATCATATTCAAGCAAGATTCAAGATCTACATCAATTCAATCCACTTCATACATTTTTGTTGCACTTTATTGCTAGGTTTTGGTGAGTTACAACATTACATTTTGTTCATTCATCATTCCTTTATCTTATATGATTTCATTACAAGGTTTGATTACCAAAATGGGGTTTTACCAAGGAAAACCCCTTTCCACTAACAAAACAACATTTTTCCCTATCTTTAGTGTGTGATTTGCAAATCTAAGTTGAAGACATATTGAAGAGAAAGTTTGGAGAAAGTTGTCAAAGTTGTCACCTTGCTTTGGAGATCACAAAAAGGCATATACATGTTGCAAATCAAAGATTCAAACCTTGAAACTAGGTGGAAAGGACAAAGCAAACATTAATAGTAGAATTAAACTTTGAATTTCTAGAAAAGTGTAACTGAACAAATACACCACTTCTTGCATATGTGTCCCAGTATAGTGAAGTTTGTGGTTTTCAGAAGTTCCAAACATAACTCTACCAGATTCTTATTCCTGCCCAAAAACCCTAATCTGGGACTAAATTGCCTAGACTGGCGTATGAGTCCCAACAGGCATTAATTTTAGTGTTTTTAGCATTTCAAGTCTTCATCCAGATCTCTTCATCTTCCCAAGTGTACACTTTTGATTTCTCAACTTTTTGTTTTTATTTACATGGTTTTTCTAGGTCATTTAGTGAAGTATTGCATTACATTATGTTTTAGCATTAGGTCTTGCATTTCATTAGTCTTTCCAAGCCCTAGCTTGGTGGTGAACCCCTCTTTAATCATTAATCAAACCCTAGGAAAACCCTATTGCAAAATATCTTTCTCCTTTGCATATCTTAGATTGAGATCTCTAGGGTTTCCTTGAGTGAAACTTGAGTGCGAAATAGGAACCCTATCTCCTTAAAGGTTGGGGCCTAACCCTATTTCATGTTGTTTTATGGAGTACCTAGAGAAATTGTCACTGATCAAGGTCCTCAGTTTACTTCTAACCTTATTTATTAGTTAGTTAAAGATACTCAATAAGACACAAAAAATCCACACCTTATCATCCTCAAGCTAATGGGTAGGTGGAGGTTACAAACAAAGATTGAGAAAATTATGACCAAAATAGTGAAAATTCATAGAAAGGGTTGGGCATCAAGATTACTTAAAGCAGTGTGGACCTACAGAACATGGAAAACTACTACAGGTTTCACACCTTATGAGTTAGTCTATGGTAAAACAGTAGTTCTTCCAATAGAGTTTGAGTACAAGACACTTAGGACAGTAGTGGATTTATGCATGGATTTAACAAAAGAACAACAAGAAAGGTTACACATCATAAATGGATTGGAAAAAATTAGAATGGAAGTAATGCATCATACAAATATCATACATAAATAGAGGACCAAAGGATACAATTAGTTTATAAAAGCCAAAGATCTCAATGTAGGTGACTAGGCTTTACTATATGATTCCAAGTACAAATACCATAAGGGTAAGTTACAGTCAAGATGGTTGATACCCTATTAAATTCAACAATTATTTATTAGTGGAGCAGTTAAGTTACAAACTATAGATGCAATTAGATTCACATTGTTGGTGAATGGACACAGATTGAAGATATATAAACAACCACCTCGGAAAGATGACTTTATTCTTTCATGATGCATCTATATGGTCAAAATCATGATTCAAATATAAACAATCAGTCATAGGGTAACACCTCAGCAGAATATACAATAAGTTCTCATAGTGCCTTAGTAAATGACCTACATAGTTCATCTCCTAAGGTTACTCAGGTATAATTTACTATCCCACAATTTTATGCACACACATCATAGTTACTATGGTTCAAATCTTTTTCCACAAATGCTTTGTACTGCTGAAGGGACCTATAGCTTTATGTAATAAACTTTTTATAATACACTTTGGGCCCTATTGCAGTAGGGACCTATAGCTTAATACATGTGAATAAGTCACAATACAGTTTGGGAACTAATGTAGAATGTACCCACAGCACTATCTGTTAGATCATTTCAAAATTTGTGCTATATTAATTGTAGTTCATCACCTTTCATTTCACCTTTTCTCACACATGCAGCATTAGTCATATCATATTAAGTACATGCAACATGCTCAACCCTTTCTATAATACCAATTCAAATTTCAAATATTTGAACTGACACTTCATATCTCACCATTCGTACATTTCACTTCATTTAATTACATGTGCCACCCTGTCATTCATTAACCCATACACTACAATTAACTCTTGTAAAATCAATAATCAAACTATGGATGCTTTTCAATCAGCTTCACATGCGCAGAGTTCAATTAATCACATCTGACGAGTATTCATACTATACTACCATCATTAACATAGATTTTGAAAAAAAATTATTATGTATTTACATTAAATTTAGCATGTTATTTATTCATTGTATATTTAATTCCATATTCTTCAATCATACCTTTTTCCTATTTTTCACATGACTTGAAGTGAGGTCACTTCAAACCTTAAGTTGGGGGGTGGGTAATATATCAACCAAAAAGCCACCAAAATACAAATGTAGAAACAGACATGCAAACCCTGTTTTCCTAATGCTTTTTGCATTTGTAACCTTCTTCTATTAGTAACAGTTGTCAATTCCCTAAGATCTCATATTCTAAGCTAATTGGAACCTAATTTCAGCTAAATTAAGCTGATACAAAGTGGAAGGGGATGCAACAATGATAGTTATAGTGAAAAGTGCATGTGAGCATAGCAGAGGGTTTTGAAGGTGGTTAAGTGAAATTAAGATAAATTTCTAAGAACATTGAACACAGGAAAAGTTCACCATGGGAGGTGACATTATTAGAAGAGAGCCATCAGCTCACAAATAGATATTGGAGGACACATTATTTCTTCCCATTTTTACAAGCATTGGTTGGTTGGATTACTTTCTCAAATTGATGGAGTACAATGATGAAATGACTAGGAAATTTGTAGCCACACTAAAATTTAATGAGGCCACAGGAAAGGGTTTGAAGGTAGATGCCTTAGAGGTGGAAATTGCACAAGTGTCAGTACTACCAAGAGTTGGAGCTAAGTTTCCTGCTTGAGCAAATGAAGTTGCAGCTAGAGATGAGTTCAACAATCGAGGAGAAAACCTAGACTCCTCATCACAAGGGACAAAGAGACTATCATTTCCATGGCTATGGGCCTCTTGTGCCTCTTATATCATTGTATAGCAGTGAATTTGCACCCCTTATGCAAATTCCCCTTTTACACTTCCTCACCTTAGAAAACCAAATCTGAAGGAAAAAATCCATATAAGCCCACTGCCTTCATTCCACTTGGCGTCCATTTTGTGCATCAACAGAGGAATAACTATTGGAGATGCCCACATAGTGCGTAGACGTCCACACAACACACTAACGTCCCTGATAGATTCCCACATTTGAATCTTGTAGAGGCATTACACTTCCCATTGGGGGAATTTTGTAATGCCCCTCTTCGACCCATCGACCTAAATATGGTCGTTACTCTCATTTCTCCTTCAAATTCACTCTTCCTTCATGCATTTCATCCCTCTAAGCATTCAGTTTATCCTTCTACAAAATCTTCTTTGCATTCTCAAGCATCCAACACTCCATAACAGTAGCAACAACACTCCAACTCCATAGAGAAAGTGTGGAACAACACCATGGCAGCTGGGGCTTGAGTCCTCTCTTTTTCTCCATTATCTTGTGAGCTCTTGGTGGAGGTGGTAAGCATTTTCAATCCTCTCCTCTACAATTTGGTTGAGTATCACTTTATTGTTTTGTAGTGTTTGTGTGTTCTTTACGTTCCTTCCTTTCTTTATCATATACTTCTCCATCGTTGTAATCTTGGTTGTCCGTGGAGGTGGAAACACCAAAACGTGGGGTCTAACTAAGGTGGGCCCCTATACAACCCCCAACAATTTTCCCTCTGTCTTGTGTCTAGGTGGATGTGCGTTTGAAGCTAGTTGGTGAACAGGCTCTTTTGTGAGATCATCTTTGTCATCTTAGCTTTGGTATATCTGCTTTATCATATTTTTTTATATATTTCTTACTTCATAGTTGTGTTTTGTTCCCTTAAAAGTCACTAGCTGATCCAGGGGACAATTTTTCAGTAAAAATTGAAGTGTTCCCAATACTCCAAATTTTAGCTTCATCAGAAAGAGAATGACGTCCTCGTTCCAACGCAACTTGAACGGGGCTAAAAGGACTCCGTTTGTGCAAGTTACAGCCAGTCAAACTTCTAGTCAAACTGGCTTCAGGGGCATCTAGAAGGTGAAAAAATAATCATCTCAGAAAATGATGGAAGCAGCGTCATCGTGAAGAGCTCTTCGAGACGATTCCGACAACGTTCATTTCGTCGAAATCCGACGTCGTATGCTCAAGATACAAGAGGTCAAAGTTTCAAGTTGAATTTTGAGCTGACTGTACGGATGATGATGTCAGTAGATCGTTCATACCGTATGGATTCCATATGGATGAATTCGGCTGAGACACGTGGCATATGAGTCATCTAAAAAGGATAAGCACCGATAGACCACCAACGGTGGGTTAAATATATAAGGAGTTCGGTTAATTTTGTTAAAGATTTGAAACCGAATCCTTACCAAATGGCCAAATAAGGCCAAAACAAACAAAACGCCCTAAACCACCTGAAACCAAAAGATTGCAGAAGCCAAATTAGACCTGATACGAGCTAATCAGGGGGGTTATGCAATTAATTGAGTGGTTAGGCCTAATTAGGCAAACTTTTTGTATAAAAGGAGGGGTATAGGCCTTGATTTTAAAGGTCCAGGTGGAGAACGAGAGAATGCTCGAGAGATGATTATAATTGTTCATGTACGTCGAAGTGATGTTGTGCTATTGATGTGCTTGAAGGGGATGATGCTGTCTCAAACTGATTTTGGAGTATAATCGGATCAGTCACTCCATTGGAGAGGGGCCCGGAGACGTAGTCCTTAGGGACGAACTCCGTTATCAATTGTGGTTTCGTCTCTCTATTTCTTCTCTCTTTCTTTCTCAGTTCATTATCTTGGCATTTATTTCATGTTATGTTCATTTGTTCATTTGAGCATTTAATTATGTAATCATTTATCTTAAGCGTTGTAATAATTGATCTTTTACGTTACGCATTTTGTAAGCAATTAGTCCTAGATCCTTAAATAGATCACTAGCTAGGCTCTCAGCTCATTTTCTGGCACTTCTCATTGTACTTTTGATCCTCTAGTCATACGGATGCCAACACACCTAAGAGAGGCCAACGTGCCACATTTTCATCCTGGAATTGCGCCTTCATCCTCAGGCAGAGAACTTCTCGAGGTACAGTGTGGGACCCGAAAACCTGGTCACCTAGCTCCATTTTGAATCTCAGGTCTGCAGAGTGATTGAAGGACCTTATAGTCCTCATCATTCTCATCCCTCACCTTAAAACATTCTTTCAAGGTGAGGTAAGTTAGGGCAGCCTTCTTCTCTTGGCTCTCCGTGACCTAGGGCCTTGAATGTGGTTGGTCCCCCTCTCTTATATTTTTGGTGAACTTGACATGAGCCAATGTTCGTTCATTCATTGGTGTTGAGTCTTTTCCCTTGTACCTCATGATCGTTGTGCTTATGAGTGTTGTGAAGGTTTATGAGCATCACAACCCAGTCCACAACCTCCAGGTATATTGTTAGGAGAAGTATACGACACCTTCTAATGGAAAGTACGAAGGTCACTATTGGTTTCTCTACAGGCCTCTTCTCTGGTCCCGCCATTGGTCTAGCTGCATAAGAGTAGTTGTCGAGGGGCAAGATAGGATTCTCTAATGAGACCGACCCTGTCCCCACTCCTCCTACATCTCCCACACCATCGTTAGTAGAAGAGCATGAGGTTGTCCACATTCCTCCAGAGTATGTCCCTGCCCTTAGCAAAGGGTTGAGTGACTTGGAAGACCACTTAGAAAATGACCTGAAGCTGGCTAGAGCCGCCCGGGTTATCAATGAGCTAAAATATATAGTGGGAAAAGACTGAACAGGTGTAGAACTCCTGGATAGTCTCAATAGTTTGACTAAAGCATGTGCTCCTTCAAATAATCCTAACATTATACAGAGGTCCACTTATGAAGATCATGAGAGATAGCTAGGAATGTCAATGCCTCCTACATTGATATACATGGCCAATGACGTACCCTCAATCAACATTCCTTCTACCTTTGAGAGACCCAAAACTATCAAAGTGAACAAGGTCCCCTTGAGTTTCAGCTTCACCCCTCTTGTTACCTCTACCAATAGAGGTTTTAGCAGGATGAGTGGTGGGGGCTTTGGTAGTGGTGGTGGTTTTGGCAATGGGAGTGGCATTGGCAAAGGCGATTACAGTGGAGGCCATGGTGGTGGCTTCGAAAGTGGAGGTGGCTCTAGCGGAGACCCTACTGGTGCAAGTGGCACTGGTAGTGGTTCTGATGGAGGTCGCACCGGTGGTTCTAGTGGTGGCTCTGATGGCAGTTTTGGAGGAGGTTCCTCTGGCCCTATATCTTCTATTGACCCTATTTTGAACACTCTTCTTCAAAATATGGGTAAGATGCAGATCCAGTTAGTGAATCTCTCCCAAGCCTCTACCCAACCTATTTTCCAACCCTTCTTCTGAAATATCTCATTGTTGATCACAATTCTAAACACTCCCTTCCCTCAGGGAATGGAGATTCCTAAATTTGAGAAATATGGAGGAAAAAGGGATCCACAAACACATGTGTCCACCTTTAATGCCCTATGCATAGATTTCTTCCATCACGATGTGTTGATGGAAAAACTATTCCCTCGATCTCTCAAGATACAACAATTGAATGGTACTATTCCTTGCCCGATAATTCCATTTTCTCATTTGACCAACTTGTAAACCAATTCCTACAATAGTTCTCAGCTAACATCAAACTAAAGATGACCTTTTCGGATCTCATCCAATGCAAACAAGGAGATCATGAAAAGATTACTGATTTTATAGCACAATATCAAGTGCTCTTTTCACAAATCTCATATATGTTGCCTGATTCTGACGTGAAGAAGGTATTCATAGGGAACTTACAAAGGCCTTGGCAAGAGAATTTTTCCCTTATGAAGTATCCTTCTTTTGTGCATTTGTGTGCAGCCCTACGAGAGTATTAGCAAATGGTAGTTTAGTTTGGGGGATCCTCCTCGTGCTCCCATTTTGAAGGAAATTCCATCGTATTGATCTCTAGGAAAGGTAAAGTTGTTGGGAATGTAATAGCCACTGCAAATGACAATGGCCTCAAATGCAATTGAAATTTCATGAAGTTATCAGAATCTTATTCTTCCATCTTGCAAAAGTTGTTGAAAGATAAGATCATAACCTGTCGAACCCTAAACCTCACCCTTCCCTAATTTGTATGATGCAAATACCTACTATCAGTACCATTGAGTTAATGGACATGATACCAAACTTTGTATGTGTGTGCATCATGAGATATAGGACCGCATCAAGGATGGTACTATCCATCTTGATGGAAGCAAATAGAATACAAACAAATTAGTGGAAAAAGTGAATAGTGAACTACAAATATACACGGACTTGTTTCCATCACATTCTATTAACATGATCATTGATATCATTGATTCTCTTACTCAGCCCGAGGCCTATGTTAACATGGTCATGGTTACTCCTACCACACAATATGCACTCGGTTCCCTGAATGTGACATTCATGTCACATGACTTGTCCTTAAACAATAATCCCTCTCCCTTCTACATTCCCACTCGCCTCAATGTCAAGATTGTGATAGGAGTCTTAGTCAACCCCACTAGCCAAGTGAATGTTATTATGGAGGAAATGTTGTGGCTTAATTCACTACATGGAAAATAATACAAAGAAATGAAATCTACCATCCATACACATAATGGTCTTTGTTTGAAGCCATATGACTCAATAACTCTGTCTATCCTAGTTGGACCTAGGGCTATTGACACGGTCTTTGATGTCATTCTAGATTCAGATCTATTCAGGATGAAGTTAGGCATACCTTGGTTAGCTTCCATGAATGGAATTGCCTTCATTATTCATAAATTTTTAAAGTTCTCGCATGAAGGTGTCATGCATGTATTGCATGACACTGGATACCAACCTCGAGTTTTCTATGGGGGATATTCACTAGACCACTTTTGGCCTACCTCGGTTGGTTCGCTTCCTCCAAGAACGAACCTACTTTACAAGAACTATGTAAAGTACAAGACTGTGGGAAAGGGACAGCCAAAATTGGCTCTTCTTGTAGCACACCAACCAGCTACCTCCTTTTCCCAAAAAGGAAAGGAGAAGCTTGCCTCCTCTCAGTCTAACTCATCTTCTCCCCTTTCTTGGGAGGAGTATTGGATGAGTAAGCCTGGCTATTACTTGTTGATTTTAATGATACCTCCTTGGTGTAGACCCAAGATTAGGATATTAGATCTCCCTAATGAGCCTCTTGGGCCTTGGTATTATTTTTACTATAGAAAGAAAGGTTCCCGAAGGGAATTTTCCCCACAACCTCCTACTGCTCCTACTCCTAAAGTAGCAAGCGAGAAGAGACCCGTTGTTGAGGCACTTGAACTGACTCCCCCTATTGCTTCCCAACCTAATCCTTCTGCTCTCGTTTAGGAATCTATTCCTCCACCAGAAATGGCTATAGTGGACACTCCCATGGCTGAGTAGGAGCCCTTTTTTCCTTCGTAGCCTCTGGCCTCTAGTTCAAAGAGTCGCAGAAACCACCTTGCACACGAGTGCAAGTTTCGGTGAAAGGCTCTCATGGCTGAGTAGGCTACCTTACAAAGGAAGGAAGAGGATACTACTATCCCTGCTTCAGGGCCTCCTGTAGCATCCTCCTCTCTCCTCCCCTCTGCTTCCATTCAATCCAGCTTTGCATCGCTTTTGGTTCCTGCTATAAGTAGGAATGCACCTGACCTTAAAAAGGTGTAGGTGTTCATCACTCCTTCGATGGAGTCACCTTTTTTTATGTTTGTTCTGGATATCTCTCCTTTCCCAAAACCCATGCATATGATGAACACTTTGGTGGTTTCTATTGTGATTCTATCCTCCTCTTCCTCTATGCCTCTCACCTCGTCTATGGGGAGTTTACATCCCCCGATGAAGCAGAAGGTGGAGGATAGTTCTTCTGGAAATGAACAATGTAAGAGGAGCCCACCTTCTCCTCAAGGTGGCCCCACGCTAACTTGTTTTATCCTAGTGACGAAACCAGTCTCGGATTCCCCTGAGTTCATCGCTGCTCTCGAATCGTTTAGTGAGCCTAGCGGTCAATCTCAAGTGCAACCTACTCCATCCATCAAGGTAAACATGGCACTCCTATAAAGTGCATGTTTAACTCTGTGGATGAAGTTTCGACCTTGTAAGCAGTCTTTGCGAAATCGCTGGCCTTAGCTCCACAAGAGCTGAGTGAAGGAGACCTTGAGGAGCCTTCTTCCTTATCCCTTGTTGCGGGAGGGTCAGAAACTCTTCCCCTTGACATCACACCACTGCATGTTTGTCCTCCTCCCCCCTATGATGATCTAGAGTGGGAAGTGGACAACCTCCTCGTCGATTATTGTTAGGGGGAGGCCCCTTCTTTATCTTTAGATTAGATGTGTGTGTATTGTGATGTGTTTCCCTCATGATCGTGTTATGTGTGCCTAGATGACCCTTGTCACCCCCATTGGTGCTTAGATACAGGGGTGGTTTTTCTATCGTAAACCTTCCTCTATTTGTATCATTGTTCTTTCGTGTTTGTGATTGATTTTCGATAAATTGGGGACGATGCAAAGCATTGGGGGAATTTAGGCTTCCCTTCCATGTTGACCCAATTTTTTATTTTTACTTTTTCTTCTCGTGCATTCTTCACATGGTCTAATATAGTAGGGGGTTGATGACAGTTCATTTTATATACTAATATTGTACTTATGTACATATTTATAAGCAATTCTGACCCCAAAATATCAAGCTACCCCTATGCCCTTTGTTCGTGTTGTTTCTTTTTTCTTTCTTTTATCTTTCTCTCTTCTTTGCTTAAGTTGTCCCTTTCATGTGTGACAATGCCACTTCTTTAACACTTTGATTTTTAGAAAATGCATTTGTTTCCAATTAATCTTTCCTCGAAAATCCTTACAAACATTCCTTTTTCAAAAATAGCATTTGGAACTAGGAATCCTTTTGAAAGAATTTAAGAATCTTCCTCTGAGGTGGGAGTAGCTATAACCTTCCCCTCACGAGGAGGAATTTTCTCCCTTTTGAATTCCTTGATGAAGTGATTCCTTGATGAGAAATCGATTCGAGAAAGAAGCATCTCTTTTGTACTTTCAAACAATGTGTCCCTTGAGTGGACCCTCTCTTCACACCGGGTTCCCAAGGTCCACCCCTTTGAAAATTTTCCAACTTGTTGACGGTCTATGTGATTGTTCGCTTACTTTCCTACATAGCCGCTTTCTGACATGTTCTATCTGCGAGTAAGCATATCGCTTTGCAGGTGCACCTATGAAGCTGCTTCTTGACTCTGTGGTGTCTACTTTCCTAGGTTTCCTCCATGTGAGAGATCTTGGGGGATACCTCCCTATAAGTCTGCGGGCCTGTAGGGCAATTTCTTTGAGCTTCCTCCATGTGAGAGATCTTGGGGGTCACTCCCCTATAGGTTTGTGAGTCTGTAGGCCACTTTCTTTGGGTTTTCTTCATGTGAGAGATCTTCAAGGATACCTTCCTTATGGGTCTACGGTTCTATAAGGTGATTTCTTGACTTCTTCCATGTGAGAGATCTTGGGGGACACCTCCTTGTAGGTATGCATGTTTGTAAGGTACTTTTCTGGGTTTCCTTCATGTGAGAGATCTTGGAGGATACCTTCCTTGTAGGTCTGCGGTCTTGTGAGGTGCTTACTTCTCGGGGCTTCCTTCATGCAAGAGATCTTGGGAGTTGCCTCCTTGCAGGTTTGTGGGCATGTAAGACGTTTTCATTCTTCAACTTCATAGTTTTGCAGGGCTATGAAGTCCTTTGCTTGTCCTGCACTCTCAAGTTCACTAGATCGTAGCCTACTTCCTCGATGGTTCAGGTATACATTTCTAACTTTACTACCTTTCAGATCTACTTTACTAACGCACTCATTATTATTCATGCTCACTAAAGTGGGAGGAAAATGTATAGGATTGAATTTGCACCCCTTATGCAAATTTTGATTTTACACTTCCTCACTATAGAAAACCAAATTTGAAGGAGAAAATCTGCATTAGCATGTTGCCTTCATTCCACTTGGCATCCATTTTGTGCATCAACAGAGAAATAACTATCGGAGATGCCCGCATAGTGCGCAGATGTCTACACAACGCACTAACATCCCTGACAGATTCCCGCATTTGAGGCCTACAAAGGCATTGCACTTCCCATTGGGGGTAGTTTGTAACACCCCTCTTTGACCCACCAACCCGAATATGGTTGTTACTCTCATTTCTCCTTCAAATTCACTTTTTCTTCACACATTTCATCCCTCTAAGCATTCAATTCATCCTTCTACACAGTCTTTTTTGTATTCTCAAGCATCCAACACTCCATAATAGCAACAACAACACTCCATCAACTCCATAGAGCAAGTGTGGAACAACACCATTGCAACAAGGGCTTGAGTCCTCTCTTTTTCTCCTCCATTAGCTTGTGAGCTCTTGCTGGAGGTGGTAAGCATTTTCACTCCTCTCCTCTATGATTTGGTTGAGTAGCACTTTACTATTTTGTAGTGTTACTGTGTTCCTTACGTTCCTTCCTTTCTTTATCATATATTTCTCCATCATTGCAATCTTGGTTGTCCATGGAGGTGGAAACACCAAAATGGGGGTTTGACTAAGGCAAGCCCCTAAAAAACCCCCCAAATTTTTTCCCTCCATCTTGTGCGTAGGTGGACGTGTGTTTAAAGCTAGCTAGTGAACAGGCTCTTTTGTGAGATCATCTTTGTCATCTTAGCTTTGGTATATCTACTTTATCATATTTTTTTGTATATTTCTTACTTCATAGTTTTGTTGTGTTCCCTTAAAATTCACTAGCTAGGTTGTTTGCTTGTTTTCTAGCAATTCTCATTGTACTTTTGGTCCTCTGGTTGTATAGATGCTAGCATACCCGAGAGATTCCAGTGCCTAGAACTACACCTTCATCCTTGGGAAAAGAACTTCCTGAGGTACAGTGTGGGACCCAAAAACTGGCTCGCCTAGCTTCATTTTGTCTCAGGTTTGTAGAGTGGTTGAAGGACCTTATAGTACTCATCATTCTCGTCCCTCACTTTAAAAAACTCCTTTAAGTTGAGATAAGTTAGGGAAACCTTCTGCTCTTGGATCTATGTGACTCAGGGCCTTGAATGTGGTTGGTCCCCCTCTCTTACAATCATTAAATGCATTAAATGTGATGGTAGATTATCTTTATTGTATACTGTTCATTTTGAATTGTTAAGTCATCTTTGTAAATTTCTATTGGTCAATTTTCCCAATTATCTTTATAATTTTCTCATGAGAATAGGGGCAAAATATCAAAGGAAGCAAAATGATTCAACCTTATCACATTTTTGTCTGATAACCTTGTTGGTAAAAAGGAGTCATAGGATTCATCACCCTTAGGTGTCTTAGGAATATTTTATAGCTTGTCAAAACATTAATCAACTCCCTGAGGAACCTGTAGAGCTAGAGGCCCCAAAATCACCTATTGGACCTATAAGAGAAACCCCTCCTACTGCACCTATGGATTCACCTACCCATAGCCAAGGTGAACCTAACAAAATGAGTAAGAGTTACCACATGCAACCTCTAGCTAGCTTGCAGCACAAGAGATTCCATCTTCCTCCAAAATACCTAGGACAAGGAAAATAAGAGGTATTTCATCCACACCTTCTAAGATACAGAAGAAAAAGAAGGATACAAATGAAAGGAAATCTACCCCACCTAGGTGTTCAATTCATTTGAAGAATAGTGTTATGAGAGGAAGTATAGAAAAACCAACAAAGGAAACATGGGACAAAGGACAACATGAAGAAAGTGTTATGATGGTTGACATTGACTCGGAAATAAATGGAAATGCCTCTAAGAATGTATAGGTGCCTATAAAAATAAATTGGTATGTATCTACCACCTTTGAGTCAGACTCAGAGGATGTATTTTTTGCCAACAAAACAAGAAAGAAAACCCCAGCTAGCCCTAGTGATGAGGGTTATGATTATTGAGGGGGTTGTGATGAATAGTTTTTGGAAAAAGAAGAAATGTTTTTGGAGGACATAAATGTTAAGGAGCTACAGAAAGCTATAGAAAGAATTAAACACCTTGAGGAACTAGTTCAAAATTATGAGAAGAAGAATAAAGAAAGGGAAATAAAGATACAAGAGTTGGAAGAAAAACTACAAACATATGGACATGGGGAAAATTGGACCTATTGGCACAACTTTCCATGATCAAAACAGGGAGTAAGGAACTTGCAATTGAAAATCAGAAGCCCCTTGTTACAAAAACCCCTACATGTCATACAACTCTATCCCTTGGTTATCAACTATGGAAGATTACTGAAGCATTTCCTTAGCAAAGGGAAAAATGGAAAAATCAAAAGGAAGAAATGATGGCAGAGCATACAAAGATACTGGAGGGTAAGGACATTGAGTTGAGTAAGTTAGCAATGAAAGTGGAAGAGGTAGCAGACAAGGCTGCCCAAATTGTCAAGTGTAGACCCCCTACCAAAACTTATTCCTTGTTTCTTGAGGAAAAGTTTTTGAGTCTTCAATTTAGTAGGTTGATAAGCAACCAACCAGTTTCCGTGAGCACAAAATATGATTTTGTTAATATTTTGTTGATTCTACACTACAAGACCAATTTTGTGAGAACCATCTGCATAACTATTTAGTGTCTAAGGAGACATAATGAAACCCCTTGATGTTTGTGGAGGATTTATAGGTCAGAGCACTAGCATCCTACTTTAGGAATGAAAGATTTAGAGGTGAACTCATGGAGTATGAGGAGAGCAAAAAATTTGTTACTCTTCCAATAAGAAAGGAATCCAAGAACCCTAATGCAATCATAAATGAATGGTTACAACTTTTGGAGTACAAAGGATTGGGAGGGAAGATCATGAGATTAAGGATGCAAGATTATAACAGAATGCAAAAATTGGTAGTTGGATTGGTTCATCATTGTTATAAGTATGTGCAGCAGAGATGGGACATTTTGACTCCAAAATTATAGAGGAAATAGCCACATTCAGTGTACAACTTCATGGCCATGATTGAGAGAGTGCACAGGTATATGGATATTGTTGTTGAACAAGCACTTAATTGGATACCACTTACATTCCAGCCACCCATACTCCTTCATCCAATGCCACATTAGACATGAGACAAAATGGAGGAATGTGATCAAGTTCAACTTACTAGAATGAGGAGGCTTTCATGTTACAGAGGTTTCTACTTGAAGTAGATAAGGGAGTAAATATTGTCATGGATAGAGAAATTACACTACACTACAACCTCCAACCCTAGTTGATTTTCTTAAGGGCAAGCAAAAAGGTAGTTGGGGGAAAATGATGGGTCTAGATAATAGTTAGTTTTTATATCTTTTATACATGCTCAAAGACATTACCAAGACATTTATGTTTTACATATTCATACATTATGTTATCTTTGATACCTATTATGCACCCCCTGAGCCTGATTTAAGTATATGGGAGTATAAATATGATGTAATCATTAATGCAAGATTTATGTCTGAATATGTATGAATTTTGATTAGATATCTATGCTTAGTCATGGTTTTTAGTATGTATGCATGTTTTGTGAACTAACCCCTTGCATCTAGAGGAGGCACTATAGCCCACAACAACTACGGCACAGAGCCCACAGCTAAAGGAGTTCCTAAACAACAAAATAGGGGATTTCCAAAATAAATTGAACATGATGACTACAACATGTAGACATTTAATGGAGAAGATGATGCATCATTATGACGACTAATAAAGGCATAGAAGGAGGATTCTTGTTACAATTGGAGTTCTAAACAGAACTGATTTTGAGCATTCTACGTTCCAGACTGTTACAAATAAAGTCATAATCCAATTTGGATTCTTCTTCTTTTCTAGTTGCATTAAAAGTTAACTAAATATTTGTCACCCTCTGAAATTTAGGGAGTGGTCATTAAAGGTTTCAGTTTTGAGTCCTAAATTGAATAAACTCCCTCATGCCTATATGTATAGCACATTGGTTGAGTCTTAGTTAGCTAGTTAGTTTTTATTCAATCAGATTTTATTAGTTACTAGATACTCTTTTACTTTTCAGTTGGAATATAAACTATATTTATTATGCAATGATGATTTCATGAATAAGATCTTTTATCAAAATATTATGTGATATTCTAGATTTGTACAATGGTGAATTTGAGTTACTATGATTGTGTTGGATCATAAGAGGTAGATTTAGTTTTAGTTTAGTGAAGACAACTACTTGAGAAAGGGTCACTCAAGGTAATTTTCCTTCACTCCTTTTTTTTCAGCTATTTCATTCTATTTTTAGTTGTTACTTTATAAATGCAGTTTGTGTTAACAAATTCTTGTGTTTTCCAATCATTAATGGATGCATGAACAATCTTTGTTTCATAAGTTATATTGTAATTGCTAGAGTTGTACTTAGGAGTGTAGAATATGTTAGATTAAATAGTTCAATTAGTTCCCAACATTTAATTTTGAACAATAGTTAACTACAGTCTTATACTATAGGTACTCGTAGCCATAGGAACAACTTTACTTTCTTCATTGTTTTGTAGTTTTATGATTTTCCAATAACTATAATTATTTATTTACTAGATTGTTTTAGGTAGTTTCCAGTCTTTGAAAGCACATACAATGCCATCACCATCACAAGTTTACTAGCCTTGGTTGATAATTCAATGAAAGTCTTTCTAATGTTAAGTGGACAGTTCAGTTAGGTTTTCCCTTCTAAATTGTGTGATCACCACCAAGTTTACTAGACACTATTAGGGACTCTACACCCGCTATCCTACAACCTCCTTTTTGTGATTATTTTATTTCATGTGGTATGGTAGGGGCCAATAAAATTCAAAAACATGTTATTGTGGGACCAATGGATGCATGACTCAAGGAAACTTAAAGCATGTGCTTTAAGTTAAGACTTAGAAGAGGCTATTCCTAGGTAACACACGACTTCAACTCCTAGATTCATTTCAGACCTAGGGTGAAAACATTAGACTTAGGAAAAATTAATTCATGACCCACAAACTTAGGATACTTGATCAAATATTAGACTGGCGGGCATTAGCCACGGTGGAAAGGGACCAAGAGGCCTATTATCGAACAACAACCTAGACATAGGTTATAACTTGATCAATCAAGAACCAAGTGTAGTAGGCCAAAAAATTCTTATAACAAAAGTGCACGCTCAGACCTAGGGTTTAGGGTTTTAACACATGAGGTATTTTGGAAACCCTAACTTACAAACTCAGAACCCTAATTCAATACAATTGAGGAATTTTAAAACCTCTGAAATCTCAAAGCATCAAAAATTTCCATGGATTTTACAAGCTCCGTTGGTGACTTCTTTGGTAAACCTATGTAGTCCATCCAAGAAAGTTTCAACAACTTTCCTTGTTCTAAAACTTCCATCAAGTTTAAGTGCATTATCTAGAAACCTTTCAAATTTAAAAATGAAGAATTCGCCACAATTCAATTCATCCCTTGAAGATATTGTGTCTCCTAGTGTCACAACACTTCTTATGCATTTTTCTTTTGTCTCCTCCTCCACATGTTTCATACTTATTAGTCTCCTAGAAGGATAACCAATCATGTCATAGTGAGTACTTAAATTCAAATCATGTTGTAAGACACACTCCAACTCAAGTACTGAATCGTCTCTTGGATCTCATATCTTTCTATTTTCACTAGGCTTTTCAACTCCCATCACAAAGAAGGGGTTATCATAAGTTTCCTCTGCACCCACTTCAAAGAGGATTATCAAGAATTTGAAAATCATTTTTTTCTCTTGCTCAAATCCCACTTGATGATCCAAATCTGCATTTGCAACTTCTGATTTTTTTGGAAAATAATCTAATTCAAACTCCTCATGAAGACTATCAAGCTCAACAATTGTTTGCTTGATTTCTTCATCTCTTTCTTCATTCTCTTTCTCCCTGAGATGTTTGGAATCAACTAGCTAATCTTTTACCTCCATTAGTGTCATCTGATCATTTTATAACATGTCCTTTGTTGAAACAAGCTCAAGAGAAAGCTCATTAACCTTTCACTCTGTTTATTTGAATGCACTAATAGCCTCATTTACAAATTCGAGGGCATAGTCTAGATCTCTAATTAGGAGTAAGAACTTTGATTTCATTGTTTCCAAAGAATCTTTGATAAGTTGCAGATTAGGGAGAGTAACTCCATTCCTAAATCCTTCCTATCTCTCTTCAATCTAATCCTTCCAATAGAGTTCTTCAATTAAACTGTGTGCTATCAAATTTGGATAGAGCTTGCACTTCACCTTCAATGGAAACCAAGGATTGACTTTTCCAATCATAAGCATGCAAGGATGGTGTATAGCTGCTAGGTTGTATGCCAAAATTAGAACTTTCTTTCTTGTCATCAATGCCTCCATAGCTACTCCAAGACTCTTGTCTTTCTTCACCAACTTGTTGAAAATGCTCAATTTCATGACGAGGATCAAACTCCACAAGTTCTTCGAACCTTTGCTTGCAATCAGTGTCATGTGTTGATAAATCAGATTTCCATTCAAGGTCATCATAAAACTTCCCAAAGTTTGATCCTTCCATAGCATCCTCATGGCTTACATTATGCTTTCTAATTTGAACATCATCATGACCAAAGGGTAATTCATCCCAAATAGGATCCTCATTACACTCAGGTGCCAATGCACCCGAGTCACATGTGCTAAAAGGTTGTTTGCTTTGTTCAAAGAGAAAATGTCCATTATGCTCCTCACCTATAGCTTCAGTAGGCATCTCTTCTACATCCTTGTCCTCAGAGGGTTGAAGTGAACTTGTGGCTTTATTTTCCTTAGAGTTCAGAGTCTTTTCTTCGATGCATGTTGACCGATTTTTGACTTCTTCATGCTTACTTGATGGCTGCAAGTCACAAACATGTACTTCCTTCTTTGACCCTTCTTCACTGGTAACTTTTTAGTTGTCTTTCTTTGTTCTCCTAATATACTTAACCAAGCCCAATTTTCCAAGTCTCAATGTCACCACTACACTCAAGAAGAGTCAAAAGAAACCATGTGTTTGAACCCACCCGACATGCTTTGATATTCTTCAAGGAGTTGTGGAGCCTCTTGCTCATACTTTCTCTTGATCTGATCTTCAACTTTGTTGAATTTCATTGTCATAACTGAGATTTATTGAGTTTCACATGGGCTAGCAAGAAAACCAACTCTGGTAACACTGTAATAACCCACCCTTATTTTTTTTAATACCTCACAGCTTGTTAGCATTAGCCAATAAACCAAAATGAACAAATGAAGTAAACTCACTTCCACTTTTTGATCACCCAGATCCTGATGTGGGCAAGGTGAGAGCATACAATCAGAAGGTTACAGTGCTACGCTACTAAAATTAAACCACTTATTGAGTGAGGTGAGTATGAAAAGCTTCAAACATGAAGGAAACATCCACTTCTTTAGTGGAAATTACAAAAGGGAAATGCACTTGCCAGCAAGTCAGCCACTTCCACTTTTTAGCAGGCAACAAGAAAGGAAATATAGAAAACTCAACCACTTATTCAGTGGGAGTGACAAGTATGCAAAGCAAAGGCTCAACCACTTATTTAGCAGGAGCAACCACTTATTCAATGGGGTTAGTATCAAACCAAAGAAGAGCAATTCACTAAATGGTACTACAAAGTCAGCATTAAAATGAGCTCAATACAATAATACTAACAAGTGCATTTAGTTTGCAAGTGATATAGAAATATGAAACCAACACAATCCACTGAAAGGTAATCTCCCAAGAAGCAACAGTAAACAAGTTAACCCCAAATGAAAAAGAGAAAGAATACCTCAAATCAAGCCCCCTGGAAATCTAAATGAAGTTTGGAATGCAATTGTAGTAGGTTTGATGTGTAAATGACAACCTGCAACCTCCCAAACAGTGGCCTAGAACCCTCAACATTGATTAGCATTTACTCATCCATCTATTAACACTCTGGTGTAATGATCGGAAAGGAAGGTTGAATTATAACAATTTCCAAAAACTATAGTTGTTGCTACAAGTCATAATAGTCCTCAAATACCTCCAAAAATCTCACCAAACTTGTAGTTATGAATTGAGCATAAGCCAACTAAATGGACATCAAATAATCTCAAGATTTACTTCACTAGTTACCTCTACCATGACACAAGAAGGAGAGGAAAGAAGCAAGTTTCCTATCAGACCTATACAACACAAAAATTTTGAGCATGAGCAATAGGGATGGATGGGTGAAATACTAAAAAACTCCTCCAAAGGAATTGTGCACAAGGTCAAATGAGTTGCAATGAAATCAACCACCCTAGGCACGTCCCTTAGTGTTAAAACTTCACCCAATACTTAGGTGATTAGAGCTGGGAGCTCACATGTCCCACTTCCAAGCACTCTTTACCCTAGTACGACCTACCATGATATCTGTGCCTTGCTCAAATAGCCCAGGAAACACTCCAGCCAGGTCGCCTATCTCCTAATGGTAGCCTTTGATTTGATTTAATGTGAACTAGTAAGCCCAACACCCTGAAATGCATAGATAAGGGTGTACAACCAACTAGGAAAAAGCCTTCAAATGTAAAGGATGCGGCTAGATAATATCCACCTAAAATTCACCACAAGCTTGCACTCAAACACACCAAAAAGACAACCAAAATGATCAATCTCACACTATAGAAAATCCTATTGAATGGAACCTCGAACCAAGACCTCAATATGCACAATGGTGATCTCTGAAATAAGACCACACACTCTAGCTAGGGATTTTCTCTCAAATATGAAACTAGAAACCTAAAGAGGGTTTTCATCCTCTATAGATTTCAAGAACCAAAGCCAAACCAGCAACATAAAGATATCATTCTTCAACATCATAGCAAATGAGAGAAAATGGTGGGTTTAAATAGAAGACAGGGCTCCAATTTCGAATTGCACTTTCCCTCAAAAATGGGATGCCACATTCTAGGAATAAAATACTTGATTTTCTCACTTCAATCTTTTTCCTAAGCATCCCCTTGAAATATGCATGAACAAATTTTAAAAACAACCTTAAGTTGTTACTCCTAGGTGTGGGGGTCCATAAAGGGAAACTTTTTAAACTTTATAACTTAAATAACTTAAGTTACCATTCTTACCATTTTTTAACTAAGACTGGTGGAACCACTATACTGACAAAACCCAATGACTAAAATTGCCACCACTACTAGAAATAGCAAACCCACATTGAATTTTCGCCAAGATCATTGCTAGAAATAACACTTACTAAAAATAACATACTGCTAAAAATAATAAGTCTATCCAAACTCAAAATGAACACATTCTGAGATGCAATTGTGACTTACTAAAAATAGTAAGTCCTAAAAATAAACACTGCTGAAAATAATAGTGACTTCCCACAAAGGATCTCAGAAAACCCAGAATAACCCATAAAAACCTCTGAAAACTCCTATAATAGCCACCCAAAAAACAAATGAGAAACCTCCAAGAATCTTGAAAATCCTAGAAACCCCTTCAAGTAGCCAATGGGACTCTAAAAATAGGATAACGGCCACTGAAAGCATAGGGCTAAAAGGGGAACATTACAATCGATCAATGAATTAGCATAGACATGAGGCAATCACTTAAGTTATTTCGAACGAGCTACAACAGGTCAATGTTAAAATAGAAGAAAAGCAATAGCACCATGGGAACACCTAGGATTTTAGACCTTAAATTAAATCAACATAAAATAAACAAAGGAAAAACCCTAGGAACTGGAATAGTTCCACTAGATTGGAAGGCTTCAATCATGACAAAACATGCTAAGAACACTTTTGCTACTAATATTTTATATTGAAATGTTATGGATGATAGATATATAGTGGTAGACGGTCTTATCTACTATAAAAACCAAATTTTCCTTCTACTCAAATCGATGATGAAGGACGAAATTATGGGAACTTTGAGTGATGCACTTATGACTTGTCACCTTGACTTCTATGAGATCTCCAGGTAGTTAAAAGAGATTTTATTAGAAGGGCCTCAAGGAATATGTTCTTAGGCATGCCAAAGAGTGCACTACTTGCTAATAGAATAATGCAAAACATACTTTTTTAGAAAGTTTATCATAGCCTTTGCCCATTTCCAACTAGAAATGAGAGTATATCCATGGATTTTCATTACAGGATTTTTGACGATAAATCACAAAAATTACACTTTTTGTAATGGATCAATTAATCAAATACACATTTTTTTGTCATTCCTACTAAGCTCAAAGACTATTACCAATGACAAGGCTAGTGAATCCCTTAAAAATATTTGAGAAAGACCCATCTCACTCCTAGTACCAAACATAACCCCTAAAAACACAAATAGATAAATATAGTGAATAGATGGGTTGAAGATACTTGATAAACTACGTCACAAAACAATAAATAACATGGGCTAAGTGGTTGTATCTTGAGAGCACTGTTATAATATAGTTTACCACATGTCTATTGGTATGACATTCTTCATGGCACCATATGGATATGATGCATTCACATTCATTAATGTGGTGTTCTCTACCAATAGGGTACTAGCAGATAGTGACTTGGTGCAGCATAAGCTAGTCCACTTAAGATCATTTGCAACAAACTCAAAATCAACAAAAAAAAAACTTATGCAAATCAACACTACACTAAGAGATTATTGAGGTTGGAGATATGGTCTTTTTATATTTGCAACCTTATAGGAAAACTTCCATTAAATGAAGTGGGACTAAAAATTTCAAGCTCACTTCTATGAACCATACAAAGTTTTAAGGAGAGTTGGTGAAATGGCCTATGAGTTGGAATTGTTAGGAAGCAACCAAGTTCACACTGTTTTCTATGTGTATTGTCTCAAAAAGATACTTGGCCAATATATCATGCCATCAATTGATTTGCCACCAATAGATGATGAAGTGAAACTTAATATTAGTTCTAGATGCCATCATGACATATGGGAGAAGTAACTAGGGGACATGAATGTCACAGAGTACTATGTCCATTGGAAGAACTTACCTGTAGAGGATGCTTCTTGGGAGAGGCAAGAGATATTTGAACATTCAACACTACATTGCTTGTGAGCAAGCAATTCCAAGGTCAGATTTGTAATGTTCACTTTTAATCTCTAGCAATAAGTTACTTTAACATAGTTACTTTTATCAATTAGACAAAGACTATAAGCACTTTCAATTAGGAAAGTCAAATAATGGAATAAGGCAGCTCATTGAGTGAGTGTTCTAGCAATGTAAGAGTATCAGTCAGATAGGCTACATTGTAGTTTCTTTAAGTTAGCTTTGCTTTCTAGAATAATTATCAATTCTTTCGATAACTATTGATTATTGGAGTAACAACCAGATAGGCAGAATCACAGTTTCTTTCAATTAATGTTGCCTTTTAGAATAAGGTAGATTGAGTCTTGTCTTTCAATTAGGCAACAATTTAGTCTTTTAGCAACTTTTAGTTTGAACCTTCCACTGGAGGATGAACAATCAATTAGCTACCACCAATTATGGTGTGATTTCCCATGACTTAGGGTCACAAGACACATGGAATATAAGAAGTGTTGCAGGAAAGTATTGAACACTTTTGAAAATCAACAGCCAAAAACTCAATTTCTTTCCCACAAAAGTGACTCAAACTACAATAACGTTGGCACTTGAGACGAAAACCTTCAAAGTGTGCCAACTCGATTTCTTGCCGGTGGAAACCTTTAAGAAGCAACTAATGGTACAAAGTGACAACAAGGTCATGCAAAGTGTCAAAAAATCATCAAAGCAATTTGTTTGCATACTGCTGTGTGTGGAAGTGTCAAAGAAAAACCTTTTATGATGAAAGTATCCAGTGAGTTGTATTACACTAGTTGATTTCCCTTTAAATGTATGCGTTTACTTATGTGTGTGTGTTTGTGTTTTTCTGTATGCATTTATTTTGGGCTTGGGCTTTTACAGCAACCAGGATTGCTTAAGATTCCATTGGATGATACACAGTGACTCGGCATCATACATCTCTTTTGATTTTGATAGCCCGTATAAGACCTAGTGGTGCACTTCAATTTCATTTCAATGGTATATTGAACAATTAAATATTGGCGTCAAATATTTTTTATTTGTAATTTTTTCCTACTATACTTTAATCAATGAACATGCTGCTATTTCTTTTGATATATTGTATGAGCCATTGAATCAATGGATTATGAATGTCTAGACTTAAATTTTGATGTCGTGGAGATAAACTTGTAAAAATCTGAGAGAATTTCTCTATATGTATAATATTTTTTTTTTAAATTTCATTTTTTATCTATGTTGACAGTGTTAGTGGATAGAAACGGTAGATATAGATGTATGCATTCAAATATTGCTGTTATATTACTTATGCTTTCTGAGTACACTGTAAAAGAACATGAGGAATCCTTTTTTGTCACTGTTTGTAAACAATAGGTATGATTGTCAAGAAAGCAATAATATGCTAAGGAATGAGCTACCAAGTAGAAACTATGAACACAGGGAGAGTTGTATGATGTGGAAAAAGTAGCATTCATTTAATCTCTATGTTACATGGCATTTCAGGGACAGGGGCACTGTGTGTGTATGTATCTAAAGAAGCATTCATTCAATATCTATGTTACATGGTGTTCCAGGGCATATATATTTACCATCCCCATCCCTGACATGCTGCGTAGCATAGATGGTAAACAAATGCTTCTTTTTCCGCATCATACAGCTCTCCCTACAACCCTTAGATTCTACTTGGTTGCTCATTCCTTAGCATGTTATCACTGTTGTTTACAAACAGTACCGAAAAACATTCCTCATGTTCTTTTACAGCTTATTCAGAAAGCACAAGTAATATAGCAGCAGTATTTGAATAGCTATTCATGCAAATAAAAGTTTAAAATTGCAACATATTTGATATTTCATTACTTAAACAAATGAACACAAACAGTCAATCATCAAAGGTGTGTTCCTGGCAACTAGTATCACTTCCCACCCAACCTGTGGTTGAGCTTGCAACACATACAAAATCCAATATGCACTGCCAACGAATCAATTTTATTCCAACACTGGGATTTGGTAATATTGATATCAAATGGATGCTTCTTTCTCCACATCTTAGAGCTCTCCTTGTACCCTTAGTTTCGACTTGGTTGTTCATTCCTTGGTGTATTATTGCTATCTTGACATTATACCTGTTGTTTATCAATAGTGACAAAAAAACGTTTCCTCCTGTTCTTTTACAGCTTATTGAAAAAGCGCTGTAAGTAATATAACAGCAGTTTTTGAATGGACATGCATGAAAATAACAGCTATGAATGCACTATAGTTGATATTTCAATACAAAAAACAAATGAGCATTGATGATATCTTTTCATAACCATAATAATACTTGAATAAAATAAAACAGGTTACTCAGTGATAGCTAAAAAACCCAAGTACTTACTAAGCTGCCTACAGAATAGGTAAATGATTGTCCATCCAAGGTTTCACGAATTATTTTTTGTTATGCCTCAATTAAGGCCTAGTAGCACTTGTGTCAAATTTATATGCAACAGGTTCCTATCAGTTTACTTAAGAATAGAACTCAAACATTTGGTGGTGGCCAGATCTTGGTGAAATATTCTTCTACGCGCTTGCTTTGGTTGATATATCCATCCAACCCAGCAGCTAAAAGCTCTTCAGCTGCTGGGCCCATGGCTGATGCAAAGGTGAGTTGATCCCATGTCACTAGCTGCATTAAGGAATATGTATCAGCAGTTGCATCAAACTGAATAAATTTATGCTGCTAACAAATGAGGAAAGAGAAATCTCTTGGAAGAAACATCTACTCTACTATAGAGTTTTTAACTTTTCTTTCTTAGCTTAAAAAGAGAAAATATATTATTATAAAGTAATTGTTGACCTCCTCTGCAGTAAAGTTGTAACCCTGTGCTGTATCAGAAGATAATCGCTTTACAAAGGAATATTTATTGTCAGGAAGAGTCCTGGACTCTTTCAGTGACTGTAATATTTTCAATGGTACAATAAGATAATCGACCCTGCAAAGGAAAATTTCCTGTTCAGATAGATTATAGAAAGAATAAAAACAATTGAATTTGGAAACCCCATTGTCACATACAAGCAAAAGCGTCTTAAATACATCACAAAAACCAAAAATCAGAATCTTTGTTTTCTTTAGAAGGAACAACGGCCAAGAAGCAACATTTAAAATAAAAAGAACTATTATAACCCCACTTAACAATGCTACTTTTTATTTGTCAAATTATACCTTTCATACAAATCAATTGATAATATGAACTTATATAATAAAAAATTAAACAGTATAAAATACCAATTTACTACTCTTCTAAACAGTTAAACAGAAAGACAGTCACTGGAAAAATGTTAAAGAATAAAAATTCAACAATAACAACCATAATATAATAATTGCTCAAACAGGGAAAGTCTCACCCAAGAAGGCTGAAGATATCTTGCTTGTTCCGAATTGCAGCTGCCATAAGCTTTGACTTATGCCCATACTTGTGGATGTAATTGAAGGACTTGGTTACCTGCAGGAAATATTGGGCTGCCACGTCATATAAAGGTTTTCTCAGCAGCCAGCAGCCAGCAGCTTATGTTCATAGTTGGGAAAGTGGTTAACTGATAATATGAAAAATAGAATTGAAGAAACCTAAAGCAGTATATTAGATTAGAGTTCCAGAAGGAAACTGCTGCGCCCTTAACCCATTGGTTGTATAATTGTATTGGAATATGTAATAACCAACTATGACTCACATAATCCTTATTTGAGTCATTTACTACTGCCCAAAAATATTTATTATAAG
>VDFB02014023.1:0-40192 GCA_007258455.2 Sequoia sempervirens | reverse complement strand
CATGAATCGGAGTCCCGGATCAAAAGTTACGGCCCCAGGAAGTTGGTGCACTTTCTAGAAGATACAATTGCAAATGTTCTTTTGAAATTTGAACTTCAAGTTGTAATTTTTTGGCACCAAACCGCTTAAACTCAAATTTGAATATTGTTTTGGCTCCAAACTAAAGAGGAGCTCTATTTATGGGCGGGTTTCTAATTTTTGGATAACTTTTTGGGGACAAACTCGCATACTGTGAAAGGGTTATTTTGTAGCTTTCTGGAACTTGCATGTGTTGTAGAAATTGGGGATTTGAGATCCTTTGCATGTAAGAAGCTCCATTTTCTGAATAATAAAATTATTTTCTTTTTTGTAGGTTATTTTCTAAGTCTCGGGCTGTGCCCTAATCAATTCTTTTGAACAAACACCCCATGTGCCCAGCTAGGTCAGTGGTCTGTAAAAGCATATGGAAAGCCTAGGAGCTGGTGAAGAATAAGGTTAATTTCAAGTGCTATAACATCCAAATTGATGACAAAACTAAGTGCCAAACTTAATGCTCCCCATGGTGGAACCTGGAGCATACCAAGAAGCCCCTTGCCCTCCTGCAGGGGTGTTCAATAAAAAAATGGAACCAAGCTGGCATCCACACTTTTCATAATATTCTTGAGAATGGTCACCTTAAAACCCTTGACAAGCTGGTCTGTGAGTTCAGTCTAGATATACCTAATTCTAGGACCTTTAAGACCTTGGTTGAAACTTGTAAAAGTTCCTCCTTTCCTCTTCAGTCTTCTGAGATTTGTGCCCTTGATTCTAATATTGTTTGGAATGATGGCTCACCTCTTATTGATGTTAAAGAAAAAAACCTTTCTAAATAGTTAATGAAAAATATTGCTATTAGAGAGCACATTAATGCTTGTTGGGGTACTAATGTAGATGATTAT
This sequence comes from Sequoia sempervirens, assembly GCA_007258455.2. Taxonomy (NCBI): domain Eukaryota; kingdom Viridiplantae; phylum Streptophyta; class Pinopsida; order Cupressales; family Cupressaceae; genus Sequoia; species Sequoia sempervirens. Next base: position 39,275 of record VDFB02014023.1, on the reverse strand, counting down.
AAATGGAGAAAAATCATATCTTCTATATGGAAGAATGTTATAGAGCCTAAGAAGGCTTGTTTTAGATGGAAATTTCTTTTACAAAGACTCCCTATTAAGTTTAATCACATTGATGTGGATATTTGCAGCATTTGTAGGGCTCCTGAGACTATTATTCATATCTTTTTTTATTGTTTCTATGCTAAAGAGGTTTGGAACATGTTTTGTAATATATATGGCAATATGGAAAAATGATGGGCAGCTTAATTAGGCTGGGATTTTATTTAATTCAAGGAAGCTTAAAAATGAATTACAGGGTTTTTGGGACTATTTGTCTACTAAAATTTTGTGGTTCATTTGGAAAGCTAGAAACGAAAAGAAGTTTCAAGGGTGTACCAGAGGCCTTACTGAGTCTAATAAAAGACTCACATTCCTTTCCATTGCATTGCAGGTCACTAGGATAATGGAGATCTTGATGGCTAAACTCATGAGGTTGATCTTGGATGGTGTAGGCAAAGTTGAAGTCAAGGTTGATCAAAGGTTGCACCATAATCAGAGAGATGGTAAGGTTTTCCTCCAAGCACTAAGGGAATTCCAACCTGTTTTTAATGCAGCTCAATCTTTTACTCAGTTGGAAGTGAATTAAGGAGCTCCAAAAAGAATTTAACAGTAGTGGAGTTGTCAGATCCATTAGTGGAAGCTCTAATTTTTATTTTTTTTATGATCTGTGAAGGCTATTGCTATATGAAGCCTCTTGTTTTTTTTGCTAATTGTAATATCTGTAATGCGCCCATGTTGATATTCTAGTAGGAGTTTGGAATTACTTTTTTATTTGTAATTGGCTGCCAATTGGCAATTCTTTCTATTGTTCATATTCCAGCATACTGTATGTGACGGTAAGTTGTATTTGTTCTTACTATTATCAATACAAAAAAAATCATTATTAATTAAATATTTTAATTAATTAATTAATTAATCTAATCCTTAGACTACCACTAATTGAATAAATTTGAACTATTTATGCAATTAATCGGCCATTCTTCAAATGTCTAACCTTAAATAAATAAATTTAAATTTTTAAAATTTAATCTCATCATGTTTATTCCCATAAATGAAATAAATAAAATCAATTATTTAATCTAGTTAATCATTTACAAAATTCAAAGCATGATTAATCAAAACCTTTATACTAAATCGTGAGTGTAATTTCACCGTAACATAAAACATAATTTAGAAAAAAGTATTTAATAGTATGTATAACAATGATTTTATAGTAAAATAAAAAATTGATCAATGTGTTCATTGAGAATATAATATGTCTTTAGCATTTTATATCAAAAAACATAATTAAATACACGTAACTTTCTCATTCAAGTTTTAAATTACTTCTTATTTATCTAGATCTAATTAATATTATCTTCTTTAGCATTTAATTAATATTAAATATTGTAAGATGATATTTTCTTCTTATAGTAAAAATTATTTGGTGTCATTTTCACATAACTTGTTTATGGTATCATTACATGGAAATTCTCTTGATATTACTTTCTCAAATTAGTTTTATCATAACTCCAACTCAACTTACTAGAACAAGAAAAAAATAATATAGAAGAATAAGAAATGCATATTTAATCCATATTCATATTAATGAACCAAGTATAAAAAATCATGAAAAATTCTTAATTTTATAGTGTACATGTCTCAAATTCAAGTAATTATTTAATATTAATTTATCATTTAGTATTGGTTCTTGATCATTAGGGCATTAGAGGGGTAGGTGCAGGATCATGATGGGCCAAAAAGTGGCAATATGATGGGTATTTGTAGGGTGTGTGGCTGACGACTTTTTTTTACCCAAAATTGATGAAACAAAAAGGGTTTTTAAAGGAGATTCTCAGCTTTCCACCAATATAAATTATGCTTTACTTTGAATTTAATAAATAATTATCATTCATTTTCTATTTGAATTACGACTAAAGTTCTAATTGATAGGCTGATTGAAAAACATCTACAACTTTCAAACGATATCACATTTTTTGAATCCAAAATATGTGTCACATTCTATGTTTCACATACTATAGGATTAAAAAAAAAATGAATTTCATGAAGTTTTGACCAAGTTAAGGTGGTCAGACATACGAGTTCTTTATATTTTTTAAAAGTTGTAATTAAAAATTCATAATTAATTATTTACACATAAAAAAATTACAAAAAAATATGCATCACATCGGGACATGAATCCTCTACTTATATCTAAAATATTATAAAAAAAAATTATCATTTTACTGTGGTTAGGGTGGTCAAACAGACACCTACTTCTTTTTTTTTCCTTGAAATTTAAGTACTATCAAGCATTGAAATTTCAAATTTTCACTAAATAGATTTTTTAAAAATAAAATAAAAACCTAGTAGTTTAGAAATTACATTCAATTTTCTACATATTCTATTCTTACATATTTTTGAAATAATATAGATAACTTATTCAAATTTTTATGTCAAGTAACTTCCTAACTCTGATATTTTTGAATTTCTTGCCACTTAAGGGCCTGTTTTTTCCATGATGATCCTGCACATACCCAAAGCATGATTCTATTTTGAAATATTTGATTATTGAATATTTTTAATATGAAATGATTTTATTGTTATCTATCTTGTATAGCAATTTGATTTGATGCTAAACCATAATTAAAATTTTCATTAGTTCTTTGTTTCTCAACATATACTTAGTAGGATCAATATATATGCTCTTTAAAGACAAAAACCTATTTTGGAATTTTTGAACCAAGTAAAAATTGTACAATATTCAAAATGATATGTGTATTATTTTCAAGCTTATGATTGTTGGGAGGCTTATGATTAGAAAAAGTAAATTTCAATGTAATTATAGCCCTATCTTCCCAATTTAAACATATTTTCCTTCCTTCTCAAGATTACCCCTATATAATTTCAACTATTCCTCACCTAATTAACCACCTAAAATTTCATAATTAAAGGCACATAATTGGATAATAATATGATTTGTGGCATCTCATAAGTATTCTAATTTTAATTTTGTTAAGTCCTTTTTTAGAATTTTTTTTTCCCTTTTGTTTATGCTATAATTGTTAACTATCCTTAATAAGATCATTTATTTATGACTACACTAATAGCTCACCCTTAGAGGTAAACAAAATTGCAATCCTTTTGCTATTTAAATATGTTTTCCTACTTTCTTGACATGACTATTTTAAAATAATTGAGTTTTTCTCATTGGCTCACAAATGTAATATTTTAATTTGATAACCTAATATTTCATATTCAAAGATAAATCTTAGGAAACTAATTATAATTGAAGAAACTTCATCAAAATTTAGTATCAAAAAATTAGATCAATATAAAGAATTAAATTAACATCTTGCATCATATAGTACAACACTCAACATCATTTAAGGATTTGTCATATTTTGTACTTTGTAGTTTTAAAATTATACAATAAAAAATATCATTTCTTGATTGGAATAAAAGAACTTAACATGATTCTAATTCACCAACAACAATATTTTCAATATGCTTCACAACACCATGGATTTCTAAAATTAGATATATTCCTAGGTGAATAGGTTTTGGGAGTGTAGAATTACACCACTTAATACTAAATCATAAGCATAATCTCACCTAACATAATTTAAATAATTTAGAATAAATTCTATAGTAATACACAACGATTATCAAATATTAAAATAAAAACTTTAATCATCATATATCACCTACAATTAAATATCTATCATTGACAAATATTTTATTAACTAATATAAGTAAATACCATTATCAAACATGATTAAGTTATCAATTATCTCCTCATTATTTAAATATAATTAATATTATCCCTTTCCACTATTTAATTAAGATGATTCCTAGGATCTTAGGGCAAAAAATCTCATAAAAAATTCATAACTAAGCATGCTTAGGCAAGACTAGTACTAGAATGGGTGACCTCTTGAGAACTCCCAATGTTGCACACTTTTAAATCTGGTAATGACAAAAGGTGATGGTTAAATCATGGTGTTTTGGTTATTTCCATCAAGGTTTAAACCCCTACCATGGTGAAAATATTGTTGAGTGTTCATATTGGGTATGAGTTCCTACATTTGTAGCCTCATTGGTACATAATTCTAATCAAAATAATTTACCTCCATTTTTTTAAAAAATGGACGCTTCTTAGCATCTTAGAGTCCTATAATAAGATATATTCTTAGGAAAGGGTGTTTTAAGAATATACGTCAATACAAGACCAAAACATGGCTAAGATAGAATCAAATAACTCTAGACTAAATTATGAGTGTGATATCACCTTAAAGCATAGAATATAATTTAGAGAAAACTTATTAATATTACTTATAACAATGATCCAATAGTAAAATTAAAAAAATGATCATTATACTAACCTGGAATTACATATCTATCAATAAATACCAACATAATTAAATAACTATAACTTTCTCATTTAAGTTACAAATTATCTCTTATTTATCTAAATCCAATAAATATTATCTTATTTAACATTTTGGCAATCTTAAATGTTGTAATATGGTTTTTCTTCTTCTTTATAATACTTTAGTTGTACGTAATAAGCAATTTGTAATAAAAAAAATTGCCGTCATTTTTACATAAATTTTTTATGATATCATTTCATGGAAATTCCCTTAATATTTTTTTCTCCAAAATTAGTTTTAGTTATCTCTCCTACTTGACTTACTACAATAAGAAAATAAAATATGTAAGAAAAAGAAACACATATTTAGTCCCTAATCATATTAATTAACTAGGTGTAAATAATTGGTAAAAAAATTTAATTATATTGTGAATGTCTTAAATGCAACTAATTATGTAATATTGCTCTATCATTTAGCAATGGTCCTTGATCATTAGGGCATTAGAGTGTGATTATATTTTTGAAGTGTTGATTATTGGACAAACTTTTGATAAAAAGTGATTTACATGTTATCTAGCCTTGCTAATCATTAGATTTGATGTCAAACAATAATTAATATTTAATGGTATTTTTTATTTTTCATCATATTTTTTTTATGATCAATAGACATTCTCTTTAAAGGAAAACAACCTATTATTCAATTTTTAAATCATATTACAAATCTACAATATTAACACTAACATTTTAGTTCATTTTAATTTTAATTGGTGCTAGGAAGTTTTGGTTTTTTTTAAATAAAAGGCATATAGCTGACTTAATATATTTATATAATAATGTAAAAGATTACAATAAAAATGTCTTTCAAGTTCATAATCAAAACTCAAAGTTAAAATATACAATATGAGCTTGATATATCAACAATATCTTCTCCCAACATGAATATTCTTTCTGGCACATTCAAACTCTATCAAAATTCTAGAGAACCCTGTATTATATCAGCTTGTTATATTAAAAACAACTAATTATAACCTGATTCAAAATTGTTCCAAAGTGTTCTTGATTAATATACCATATACTACTCCATCATGCTCATGCTTTCAAATCCCATATTAATTTGTTAGATTCAAAAAACAACTGAATATAAGCTATAACTATAGTGCTCCAAAATGTTCATTCTTTCAAACATTTCCAACAGACGAGCTATCTACCCTTCCCCTTTTGTGCATGCTTTGATGTGTCGATGGTGTTGAATGTAAATTTGCAATAATGTTCATATCTGGTACTTGTGGAATTGGCCTTACCTGATGTGCCCTCCTTTTGCTTTCCTAAGCTTGAGACTCTACAAATTTTGCCACCTCTATTTGTTTTTGCCTCTTGCTTGTTGGAGTTTCCTTCATGGTGACAATGGTGAGTTAGTAGAAATGACAAGGCATGATATTTTGCTTTGAAGCTTCTCACCATATCATCCCCTACTTCAAAATGATGCCTAGCTACTACTCTGTACAGATGAGTTGATAAATTATACTCCAATGATATTTTCATTGCAGTGTATAAATTTATATAGCAAACCTTGTGATGTAAGTAGTGCCTGGGAAAAATCCAACTCACATATGCTTATCCTATCTGAAAATTATACTTTTGAATACTCTTAAGTAATGTGTTATCTTGCAAGAATACTTCCTTGATAACTAAATTTGCAAGCTTAACCATATCCTAATAGTTTGGATTTAGATCCAACACATTTGAAACAAAGATTGACACTAAATTTGAAGGAAAATTTAGTCTATGTGCAGAAGGAAGCAGAATTTGTTCGCTTTTAGAGTCTTTAAACACTTATAAACAGGTTGGAAATCAATATTGAAGATATGTGAAAGATGATCTCTTTCCAAAGCTTTGGAGAATGGCAACTCCCACTCTTGGATTGAAAATAGAGCTCTATGATTTGGTGGCATAAACTCCATGATGCAATAATCGAGTGAATAAAATGAATTTCCTATGCACAACACACTAACTAGAAAATGAGGGTGCTAGGAAGGTTTAAAATTAAGTTTCAATGCATATATGTAACCACACACTACTCTCATCTTAAATGTACTCACTATCTCTTCTACACATTTCATGTGTATAGAGGATTATGTCACCTTATTGTCAACAAAATTCATCCTAACCATTTACACCATTTGAAGGGGAAAAAAGAAAGCATAGAGGAGACATATCCAACCATATTTTAGAATTTTAATTGTTGTAATGAGAAAATGGTCCATGGGCATGTAATATTGTAGCAATCACTCTTGATCCTAATCTTTGTATTGCCCTATTGTGTCAAGTATGTATTATAGTGAGTATACTCATTAAATTTTCTAGTGACTTGTCATACCAAATAATATGGTACTAATAAGATTTATGCTATCTTATATGTCCTCTAATTATTCCTTTCTTATGTATATTTTTTAGTTTTTTTATTCTCTATGTTTGGGCTCCATGAATAGGTTGTAATTTATTGTAACCTCTATTTATAATTGTATTGTTATCTAACCCTTAGATATAAATGCACTTGCAACCCTGTCCTTCTAATTCAAACATATTTTCTTTCCCTCTCAAGATGACCCTTTTTAACTTTTCAATCATTACTCAACAACTCGGACATGGAATATTTTTATTCGACCACTAAGATGACATATTTAAAGAAATATTTTTGGATAATAAGGTGATTTTTGGTATACTATATATCTTCTAATTTTAATTTTGTTATAGATCTATTTTTTAAATTATTTATTTTTCTTTGTGTTTCTACTACAAGAATTTTAAATCTTTATTAGGACCCTCTACTTGTGCTTGCGTCAGTTTCTAACCCACATATATAAATGTGATCACAACATATCATATTTAAGCATCTTTCCTACATTGTTGAGATGGCCCTTTAAAAATTCTCAATTGTTTCTTATTGGATCACACCTAGAATATATCAAATTGACCATCTAAGATGTCATATTGAAGGAAAAGCCTAGAATATTAGTTATCATTGAAGTAATGTGATCAAAATTAATTTTCAAATTATCTAATCATTATAAATAATTGCATTAGAATTTGCATACATGATACTACACTTGACATCATGTAGGAATCTAGTATATTTTGTCTAATGTACTTTCAAACTTTTAAAATAAAAAATAACCTTGTTTGATTGACATCAAAGAAGTTAATATGATTTTCATTGACCATCATCAAGCTCCTCAATATGCTCCATAACACCACAAAGTCTTCAAATTATATATCTTCCTACATGAATAGGGTTTAGGAGTATACATCACTAGAGAAAATAAATGAGATAGAGTAGAATCACACCACTTAAGACTAAATCATAAACATAATATCACTTAACATAGTTTGGAGAAAAACCTATAATAATATTTCTAACAATGATTTAATATTAAAATATAAAATTTAGTCATTATACACCACCTAGAATAAAATATTTATTATTGACTAACATAATCAAACATCCCTAACCAATTAAATTAAATTTTCAATCATCTTCCACTTATCTAAATCTAATTGATAGTGAAAAATATCATAATATTTCTTTTTGTCATGCAATAATGTGTATAAGAAAGAAAAAGCAAATTGCAATTAAAAAATGATTTGATGTCATTTTCCCATAAAGTTGCTTTGGTCCATTCCATAGCAACACCATTGACATGTTTTACCAAAAATTAGTTGTGGCCATCTCTCAAGATAATATAGAGGACAAAGGAACACAGATTCGATACTTTTTCATGCTAATGATCCAATTATAAACAATTGGACCAAATGCTTTGAGGTTGATCCGTATGTTTTAAATGCAACTTACTATGTAGCATTCCTCTGTCGTTTAGTAATGGTTTCTTGATCGTTATGCATTAGAGCATGATTCATTTTTTGATGTTTTGATTAATCAACAACTCTTTTTTTAAGTAATGACTTGCATGTCGGCTAGCATTGATGCCAACCCATAATCCGTTTTTGGTGGTTTGTTGTTTCTCATAGTAGAATTTTTATGATCAGCTGACAGGTTGATTGGAGACAAACATATGAGCACTCAGGCTACAAGTGAGTTTAAATGGTAATTTAAAAGATAAAATTGCATATTTTCATTAATATCAAGAGGCATTTTACAATGAAAGTAAGGATTGAAATATAATGGTGTGAATATGTCAATAAAAATTGTATTTTTAATTTTAAATTTGACAATCATTTATCAAAATATTAATAGTGTAATGATAAATATATCATTTTCAAATTATTAACACATAAAATTTATGGTCACATACATCTAATAAATAAAATAGTTTCAAATATAACAAAATAACTTTAATTTCTTGATATTTTTTAAATAGATATATTTAAGACATCTATATTTGTTTTATACTGATTCATACATAGAACTTACTCTTGTTGGGTGTTCCCAACATCAATCATGTATGGATTAGATCCAACTAAACCAGATTTCTGGTTTGGTTTCACATTTCTTTATTCATTATATCAACTAACTAATATCTATCTATTATGATGTCATTGTATGTTCTAATATTCTATCCATAAAGAACTTGATGCATTGAAGTTAACAATGATCGTGGATAGTTTGATATAAATAACACACTCTAAACTTTGACAACTAATCTTAAAATGATCGTGGATAGTTTGACATAAACAACACATTCTAAACTTCGACAACTAAGCTAACCATCATAAACAACTATTAGCTCCAATGCACCATTGTTTTAACTCTTCGATTTAGTGGCCGTCGCCAGGGCTTGGAGTAGACTGCAGGATGCGTTCCCTACGGACATCATTCTGCCCCACCGGACCGCCTCTGCGGAGACCCAATTGTGACAGGGACACCACCTCAGCAACCTTAGCCCACCAGTTCTCTGTTCCCAGGCCCATTCCGCCCACAGTTTGATTCTCATTTGAGCTAATGTTCAAGCTGAGGTTGAGCCCTAACAGCTCTTCCGCAGCGACAAACTCCTCAGGTGGTCCGACAGCTTTCTTGAGCATTATCCTCGCTCCACTGCTTACCTCCAATCCAGCAATAACCAAGAATAACAGAGTTATAAGCATCTTCATTTTTCTCTCTGAAGGAAGAGTTAAGGCAACGAAAAGTAAGCACAAGAATGTTTTAGCTTGTGGGGATATATGTTTGAGACCAACGAGTAGTATATATAAGCGATAAATTAAGAAAAACAAAATTGCCGGCATATTCTGGACTTACACATCCATTTTACAGTGCATACGTAGGTTGGAGAATTGACAACCGCACGGAGCCTCAGCCCCTTCATAAATAATGAATTTCATTGACCCACAGAGTGTTGGTGGCAAGAATTTAGGCGTATCATACGGGACGGACGGGTACAATTCGACCTTCAGAGTGGGAGGATTGGAAATCGCGGCACTTGGAGCGAAATGGACGAAGCCCAAATAGTTTATTGTTTATTCTTGCCGACAATGACAGATGATTTCGTAAAAGCCAAAAGGAATTGCCGAGCTCGAAATCAAATTTGACTGGGTACAGTGAATTTTCCAATAATGGTGGTAATGTCAAAATGTGATCCGACTGCAATGGAATATCCCGCCCTCGTACCTAAATTCATCCTCTCAACCGGTTTCCATTCGAAGTCCTTGCATGGTCCATACTTTTGTTGTGGTTTAAAGCGAGGATCTAGTGGAGCATTTGCGGCCTGAATTGTGCTATATCATTCTTGTACGACTCCCTAATCCAAGAAATATTTTATACCGTTACTGACAAAGATCTTTACCTAACATAAAATTGCTCTTTCTTTGTTAGAACCTATGGTACATGAATAAATCAAATGCACATGATCGTACACTACAATTGTGTGTACTGACATGCAAAGATAAGCAGATAGGCAAAGGGGAAGTCTAAATGGCAGGGATTTGTACATGCATAAGAGGAATTAAAGAGGGGGATTATAAGAATAATCTGGGAGAGAGCATAGGAGTTGATACGAATGCATAATTGCTATCATAACCATATGGAACAATATGTAGGAAAGAAAGCGGTGCATTGAAAGAATATGTGATTGTTCGAAGAACTGGCATTCAGGGAACGAACTATGATTGATATGTTAACAAACATAATGTCATGGATGCATTGATATAGAAAATTGAAAATGATCTATACTATAGTGATGTTGCAAGGATACATACATATCTCCACGTGGGGAATGATAAGCTATATATTAAGTGTTATATGGAACATTGATGTCACCATTGATCATAGTGATGAACAATGCATTGTTTTGTTGTGTTTCATTTTATTTCCCCTACGTGTAGATATGTATGTATGTCATAGTAAATGCAAACAACATTGATACATACTGAAACATTCTTTGAATGATAAGTTGTATTGTAAGTGTTATATGGAACATTGATGCCACCATTGTTCATAGTGATAGACAATGTATTTCCCCTATGTGCAGATATGTATGTATGTCATAGTAGATGCAAACAACATTGATACATACTGATCCCTATGTTTACTCTGTTGGGACATTCTTGGAATGATAAGCTATATTTTAAGTATTATATGGAACATTGATGCCACCATTGGTCATAGTAATGGACAATGTATGTTCTTGGTTGGTTGTTTTGCACAAATATAGAGTGTAAGCTAATGGAAGTCAGTCTACATCCAAGCACAAGAAGGTATATAATAGCTAGGCATAGTAACGCCTGAGAGAGATCACGTGACCACATCTCAAAATCATAATGGCATGATTAATAACCCTTTTATGATACCATTACACTAAGACACTAGGGCATAGATAAGGTTGAGATACATATACATTATCTTAAAAGGATAATACAATTATTTGAAAGCTTAGAATATAATTGAATTGGATTAAATAAGTATATTTACATAAGTCATGCACAACCATAATAATAAAGAGATAATTGCATCCACTAAATTTTTTTTATGTTAATCAAAAAGTAAATTGATACAAAAATTTTAAACTATATTTTTTATTTTATTTCTAAATCTGTCTTTACTTGCAATCATAATATATCTTGAGAGATTATTGTTACATGCAATTGTTTATTTCACCATTCTGGTCAATTTTGTAGTCACTGTAATTATTCTCAAAGGTCATTTATAACACATTACTTCCTCAAAATCCCCATTATGCGATTTCAAAACTCAACAATTTCAGGATCTTAACAAAAAGTGAAACCATTATCAATGCATTCCTTAATGGTCAAATGTTTTAATAGTTGAGACTCCTCAAAAACAAAAATAAGAGTAGTTGATAGACCCTGGTTGAAAGCCTTCCAGCAAGGCTGACTTGATAGAAGACTTAATGCAGTGAAAAGATCCACAAAACTCATGAAAATAAGCTGAGATGAAAGATCACTGACTAAGAAATTACTATCTTATGTGAAACAAGATTGTTTGTCTTTAGTATGTTCTGCAAAAATCAAAGGAAAATGTGAATTTTAGTGTAATGAACATGTGTCATTGGTAGACAATATCTAAATTAGGAAATATAAACAGTTCTATAATTTATAACAAATAATATTTAATGAACCTACAATAGAAGGGATCAAATAAATAAGATATAGGCATACCTTGTGCATGCAACGAGATGTAGTATAAACAACAAAAGAAGGTGCAGGTATGTGAGGATCATGATAGGCCAAAAAGTGGCGATATGATGGGTATTTGTAGGGTATGTGGTTGATGACTTTTTTTTACCCAAAATTGATGAAACGAAAAAGGTTTTTAAATGATATTCAGCTTTCCACCAATATAAATTATGCTTTACTTTGAATTTAATGAATAATTATTATTCATTTCTATTTGAATTACAGTAAAGTCTTAATTGATAGGCTAACTGAAAAACATTTATAGCTTTCAAACGGTGTCACATTTTTCAATCCGGAACATGTGTCACATTCATGCTTCACACACTATAGGGAAAAGAAAAAAATTGAATTTCATGGGAAGTTTTGACCAAGTTAACATGGTCCATATTTTTTATTTTTTAAAGTTGTAATAAAAAATCATAATTAATTATTTACTTGAAAAAAATTACGAAAAAATATACATCACATTGGGACATGATTCTCTACTTATATCTAAAATCTTATAAAAAATATTATCATTTTATTGTGATTAGGGGTGGATAGACACCCACTTCTTATTTTTTTTTTTCCTGAAATTTAATTAATTACCGCATTGAAATTTCAAAATTTCACCAAATAGATTTATTTTTAAAATAAACCTAGTAATTTTAGAAACTAAATTCAATTTGCTACGATTCCATTCTTACATATTTTGAAATAATATAGATAACTTATTCAAATTTCACGGCCAAGTTGCCTAACTCGATTTTCTCTCAATTTTTGCCACTTAGGGCCTATTTTTTCTATGATGATCCCACATACCCATTCTACTCTCCACCCTATCTTATTGGGTGATTGAGCCTCATGGGCTCTCACCAAACCCCCGAACAAGAACATACATTGTCTACCACTTTGATCTATGGTGAAACCAATATTTCGGTACCTGAGAATTTTCTTGAATTCAAATTAGTGTTATATACTTTTAAAAGTATATATAGTTGTATCATTTATGAAAAAGAATTTGAGACGCAGTTGTGAAATAAGAGATGGAATAAAGCACATATAGCCTTACCTTGTATATAAATAGAATGTAGTTGCTACTTGTACACCATGCCATACATGTGATTGTGAAGCTATTTAGCATTATGGAGATTTGTAGTTATAGGTGAGAACATTTGCAATCTAAAATGGTTTCATAGAAGATCCAATGCCATGAAAAGATCCACATAACTTATGAAAATAAGATGAGATGAAAGATCACTGACTAAGACATTACTATCTTATGCAAAACAAGATTGTTTGTCTTGAGTATGTTCTGCAAAAATCAAAGGAAAATGTGAAGTTTAGTGTGATGAACATGTGTCATTGGTAGACAATGTCTAAATTAGGAAATATAAAGAGTTCTATAATTTATAATAAATAATATGTAATGCAACTACAATAGAAGGGATCAAATAAATAAGATATAAGCATACCTTGTGCATGCAACGGGATGTAGTATGAACACAACAAAAGAAGGCCTACTCTTCACCCTACCATATTAGGTCATGAAGCCTCATGGGCTCTCACCAAACCCCCAAGAAAGAACATACATTGTCCACCACTTTGATCAATGGTGAAACCAATGTTTTGGCACCTGAGAATTTTCTTGAGTTCAAATTAGTGTTATACATTTTTAAAAGTATATATAGTTGTATCATTTATGACAAAAAAATTGAGATGCAATTGTGAAGTAAGAGATGGAATAAAGCAAGTTCAAATCATTGTTATACATTTTTAAAAGTGTATATAGTTGTATAATTTATGACAAAGAATTTGAGATGCAGTTGTGAAGTAAGAGATGGAATAAAGCACATATAGCCTTACCTTGTATATAAATAGAATGTAGTTGCATCTCGTACACCATGCCAAACATGCGATCACAAAGCTATTTATTATTGTGGAGATATGTAGTTACAAGTGAGGACGTTTGCAATCTAAAATGGTTTCAATCAGATATAGTTACACACAAGGAAAATGTGAAGTATAATGCGATGAACATGCGTCATTGGTAGACAATATCTACATTAGGAAATATAAATAGTTCTATAATTTATAACAAATAATATGTAATGCACTTTCAATCGAAGAGATCAAATAAATAAGATATAGGCATACCTTGTGAACATAGCAGGATGCATTATGTTTACGATTATAATTCCCATATAATTTTGTTTCAACACTTGAGAGTTTTATTGAGTTGAGATCAGTGTTATACATTTTTAAAAGTATATATAGTGTTATCATTTATGAAAAATAATTTGAGATGCAGTTGTGAAATAAGAGATAGAATAAAGGACATATATCGTTACCTTGTATATAAATAGAATGTAGTTGCAACCCGTACACCATGCCAAACATGTGATTGCTAAGCTATTTAGCATTATGGAGATTTGTAGTTACAACTGAAAATGTTCACAATCTAAAATGATTTCAATCAGATATACTTAGACACAAATGGTTTGAATGCGAGAGAATTGGTAGTGTCATCATTGACCAAAGAAGAGGAAGGAATTTAGAGAAAAAATAAATATAAATGTTATATGGTCAACCAAAGAAGAGGGAGGAATTCAGGTTTTTTGTTGGAGGAGAGGGAAAGCATAATGCAAGAATTGAACAACAACTTCTCTTAGTAGTCACCATAGAAGCAAAACTCTGGCTAGCTTGGTGGGAGTGATTGCAAATGCACTATGGAGGGAATGACAAGGAAGAAAAATTAGAAATGGTAGAAATTGTATATGCATTGAAATAAAGAGGGAAAGGAGAAGCACTAAAGTTACTGTAAAGAATAGAAACATTTCATCATGATGGCAATGCACACAATTATTGGAGGTGATCCTCTTCTTTGATTCAGAGTGCGCTGTATTTGTTGTCATGTAATCTGGAGTATTTATCAAAAGAGAAAGGAGGATCTATGTGTATTCTTGTAATTAATTTTACATGGGAAAGAGTTGTGAACATCAGTCCTTATCTTTCTTTAGTTCAAATATCTATTGTAGCTTTCTCTAGTGTCAAGCCTTTAGATTTATGTATTGGTATTGCCTAAACCATTATCAAGGGGAGTCATGTTCGGCCGCCCCATGTGATCGGGGGAATGGGGATCACTTTTGGAAACTGTCTTGATCCCATGTTGGTTCAATGTAGCTTGGGAAGTGCACAAGAACATATTTAGGAAAAAATTATAGACTTGACAAAACCCAATGATTCATTTACTAGGCTAGCTACCACCCAAAGGTTTGTTGTTAACATTACTTGTTTGCCAATTGCAAGTAAGAGCTTTTCTTGAAGTTGCTCATCATCACGATAATCAAGTGTGTTTTGCTTAGTAGTTTCAACAATACTAATTGCAATCAAAACATTTAACTATTGAAGGATTTTTCTATTATGCAAGGCGACCAACCTATTTTTTGGGAATAAGTGAATAGTTGCATCAAACTCTTAGTTTTGTTCAGCTGAAAGCATGACATTTGTTCAATTCATAAGATTTTTCCATTCAACTTGAAATGGCTAAGAATTTCTAATATTCAAAAGGAGTTTGCAGAACTGTTGATGTGCATGAAACTATCCATGTTGGTGAAAGATTGTATCGAACGTGACAACAACATTAAAAGTGTGCCAAAGAGCCAAGGATATGGAGTGAGAGGTGTAGATAGGCTTGACTTAAATAGACGGTAACTGTGTTAGGTCACCCACAAGTATAACAGACACACCACCAAATGGTTGCATATGCCTAGCAGAAAATGCTTGCCGCAATCAATTATCTATTTTAAGTAACAACTTGCATCCCAAGAAGCTCATTTCATCAATTAAGATGTACTTAATATGTTTGAAGTCCTCTTGAAATATGGTCAATGGTTTTCCTTTCAAAAAATTCATATCTCTAATTGGTACCCGAAGAGTTGCGTGCACTGTAGAGGCACATATATTGTAAGCGGCCACCCCCATTGGCGCCAAAGCAAGCAAAGGATTCATTCTCTTATTTTACAATGTATTAAGTGTCCATGTTGTCTATAAGAAATTATTTACTTGTATTTTAAGTACCTTGAATAATCATATGCAATGGTGTTGATGAAGATGGGCCGATATGGTGTTGTTCAATTATATTTAGAGCAAGTTTTTGCTTAGGAGATAGCTGATGACAATGTGCAGTTGCAGCAAGTGGGTAAAGACTAGCTTTAGTTGTATGCAATTTACTTATTGAGATTAACTCTACAACAATGTTATGTAGATTCTTAGGAACATGGTGTGCACCCCACATATGATTTAAATCAAAGTCCCATCTACCTAATAGTTATAGCTGGTTGAAGCGAACATTGTTTGTAGCACCAAGGCAAGAAAGAAATTCCCGTTCAAATTCATCTATGGGCGGCAGAGACTGGGTTTTGTTGGTATCACTATCACTTTCTTCTTGATTTGTGTGGGGAGTAATAACTCTATTGACATTCCAAGGGTGATAGTGAGCAACATGAGATAGCCTCCAGTTCTATGTTATACTATCTCTAGTGAGGCCTATATCTGCTTCAACATTTTGAAAAGGCTTGTATAGCAGCAATTCTAACCAACAAAATGTTTCAAAGGTATCACCATTTTCATGGGGTTTATAAACTTGAATAGCGAGTAAACAATGATGACAGTAGGGTGTGGTCGCAAATTCCAACCCCCCCTTTTGCAATTTTTCTAATGTGTATACAATTGTGCAGATTGAATAAGGGATATAGTGTCCATCTCAGCCAGTCTTTGCATGTAAAAATGAATATAACTAAGTTTGCAATATCTTCACCATTATCAATTGTTTCCAAACAATGGAATTTTTTCCTACTCACGTTCAAAGATAAGAAATGCCAGCTTGACATGACAAGGGAAAACTTTCATAGCATATGGCATGTTTCTTGTGCACCAATGTCATGATTTGCAACCAAGTTCATCAAAAACTTTTGATAGGAAAGAAACACTTTATCCACAGATGAATTTGTATTTGCAAGCCTCTGCAAGATATCAATATAGCTTTCAAACTTTTTTTTAGAGTTTGATGCATATTTTGAAATGTAGTTTACCATAATTTTTCTTGACAAGACTGGTTGGCAATGAACGTTTTCTCGCCAGATTGCAAGCATCTCAGGGTTGTGGATATTAAGGCACTCATCATTTCTTCCTGGCTTATAGGATTTTTTTGATTTTTTTACAATTGCTAATGTCAATGATGGTTGTGCATTCCATGGAGCTTTGTAGCAACATTGTAATTGGTGGACCTTTTTTCCTAAGGCATGTGTATTGAGTACATTTTGTATGCCTCTGTGTTGTGTTCACCAAATTTTTGTAATCCACCATTGGGTCCATGCAAGAAATTTATGAAGTGTTAAGCAAACATGGGTCCTCCAAAGAAGAGTGATGGACTCTTGATACTAGTTGTTCTGCAGAATGAGGATTCCATGCTAAAACATAGCGATCAAAGAAGCTTTTTTCCTGTTGAATCTCGTCTGGATTGGAAAAGTCAAGCATGTCCATATTTGGGGCACCTGGAATCCATAAGAAACCATGGACATGTGCTAATCCATGGTGTTGCCACTCATACCTATACTAGTAATCCTTTGTATGGTAAATCCTTTCAATAACCTCATCACATAAAATGGTGAACTACAAGTGCATGTACACGGTTGTTATATGCATGTTCTGGATAACAATGTCTATGAAGCATCTTCAGGAGTATCGAATATGTGGTTGGGCACCAAGATCAAGTACCTTGTGCAAATCAGGCCATTTTTTGTTTGTAGATCTTAGAGTGAAAAAGAGGGTCGGTGTCCCAAGCTAGTGGATCATTGCAACAAGCATTTTCTGGCACTTTCCCCAATATGAGCACATCCATCGCAAAGATGCACCAAAGTAAATGAGTTGGTTTACTATCTAGGTGTCTAGTGCATCGCGAAGTAGTTTTTTCAGTGTAACCACAAACTTTGGGATTCTTTCTTCCAAGTTTTTTTTCATGAAAATGGAAGTTGACTGTTGCCTTCAATGTCTCATTATTAAATTATAAATGTAATATATAAATATGACATGCCTCCCAAATCTATTATCATATTGTCTCATCAAGTTCCATGCATATTCATGTAAGTGAATCTATATGCTTCTCGACTATAGGGGCATCATTGTTCTAGTGGAGAACAATGTTGGAAAAGCGATGCTTAATAACCCTTTTGTATTGTATTCATTGATAGGGTTAGAATTTATCTCAGGCCAAGGCAAAGTATCTTGACTAATGTCTTCAATCTGCAAGGCATATTTTATTTCCTACAATTCCTAGGGAGGGTTGGGCATTAATGGAATAAATGATCATGAGTCCTTAAGCTCAACTTCCTCATTAGCAACAATTTTTGAAGTTACCACTAGTTCAACCATGTTCTGTACTGGTTCTTGCATTGTTTACAAAAGATCAAAGATGTCACTACTTGTAGTAGGAAAAAAAATTAAAGCATCACAATCAATTGCAACATCACTATAGTGTGGATCATTTTCAATTCTTTATATCAATGCAACCATGACGTTATGTTTGTAAATATAGCAATCATAGTTCGTTCCCTTAACATCAGTTCTTTGAACAATCACCACTTCAACATCATGTAGGCAACGTGGCAACAAAGATGCAATGCTTGTTATGCCTTGAGGGAAGCTTAAAGTATGGCCACTATATTTGTATTGGCCTCCTCTAGAATGGGTCACTTGCAAAACTAGAGCAACTCTAGCTATAAGCATTTCTTCAACCTAAGTTAGCTTTGCAAGGACAAGAGGTTGTGGTACTAGATACATCTTGTTCATTGAACTGAATCGATGGATGCCCTTTCTAGAAGCACAACACAGAAAAATGATGTCCAGGTTGGATGCTCACACTTTCATGTCAACGTAGCTTTCCTTGCAAACACTACAAACATTCAAATCGACCAAAGCATCATTGCATCGGTGGAAGGACTACATTGCAATGCAAAAATAATCTACAAATATGCTATCAAAATGGAGATGGGATGATGATGTGAATGGAAATCCATGACCAGCAAGGCTATTTTGAGATTCATAGCCATCCATTGTTGAGAGACCTTCATTGGGAAGGTTGTGTAGAAGCTTCCAAGGGATGGAGGGTGCAGGACTATAGAAGTGAGCATGTGTTTCCAACAAGCTCGGCAGCAATTGCGATATGGCCTCTTGATCAGAAAGGGCCAAGCAAGGAAAAACTATGGTGACTATGTTGCAAGCACTTGGCCCGGTGACCTACACAAATATGGTCTCTATGCCGCACATAATAGAGTTGGTTTCTTTAGCATTTCACTGCCTTTTGTTTGTCCGCAATTGATGTAGGACTAGAACTTGAACAAGGTTGAGGAGCCTACAACCATAATATGAGAAAAATAATAAAGTACTTGCAAACACCAACTTAAAGAACAATGGTATAGCTAAAGAAGTGAAGACAACTCAAAACAACACATTTTTTTAGTAGCATGATGGACAAAAAGAACCAAGAGGAGAAGTTCTAAACATAGGTGCATATGGGTGTGATGGACAAGAAGCAAGGAAAGTAGAAGTTGCAAAGATGTATATATGTGTGTGTGTTTGTATCAATGAGTTTAAATGTAGATGTATATGAATGTTGTTTGTAAGTAATTTCACTTACATACATGTTCACATCTAAAAAAATTTGGTGAAAGATTAAAAAATAGAGCATGTTGTCTTAATGTATAACCACTTCTATAAGCAATAAAGAAACATGATCATTAACACACTAAAAGAAGGCTTGCTCTCTACCCTACCAACATGGAGCCTTGAGGACTCCCAAAAAAACCCTAGAGAAAGAACAAAAATTGTCTAGCACTATAATCAATGTTGAGATCAATGTTTAATATCACACTTAATATACAGTTGAACCATAGATTTTTTGTGAAGGGTGTTATGACTCTCTTACTCTATTAGGGTTTTTCACCTAAAGGAGAGAGATAGACCCCAAAAATATAGGTGGTTCACTCAAAATAATGCAAGTACGATGAAATTATGCCTAAATGCAATACCCTAAATGAAAAAAATTGATAAAATGGATTGATTATTTATACAAAACCTAAGAAATATGAAGTGCTTGAAAACATAGTGTGATATGAAGAAATGAACTAGAAACATAAATAAATGAAAATAGAACTTAATGAGATTTAATGGAGTGCACCTGGGGATAGAATGTTCATGCTGGAAGGTTTTGGAATGCTTAAGAAATTATTGTTGATGACCACTGGGACTCATTTTCCACACATGGTGAATTAGTCTTGCTTTTGGTAAATTCTACTGAAATAAGTTTCAAGGTGGTAGGAACTGAAAATCTCATAAAACACTTTCTCCAGCCTAGTAGTGAGACTAATTCACCACAGATGGTGAATTAGTCCACCTACAGAAATCTACAAATTATGAAGTCAACTCTATGGGTCCATATTTGTACTTGTTTACTTGTCGGGTTGACTGATTCAAATCTATAGAAAATAGGCTGAATGATGTCTCCAATATTGAATTAGGTCTTTTTTTTACTTCAAGAGCTTTGATGAATTTTTTACCACAATTCAACACCTAACTCTTTGACAAATTTTCCTACAAGACTTGCAAACAAACATACAAATAGGGGGAAAATGGTTAAGGGTTAGAGTATAGGGGTTTTCCTTGGTCAAACCCCAGTTTGGTAATCAAACCCTTGATAATGAAATGAAATAAGAAAGGAATGATGAACAAATAACATGCAAGTGTCATAAACTAACCAAACCCTTGTTGTTGAAGTCTGAAGATTTATCAATGGCTACTCCAAGATGCTTGATAATTGTTTGATTGAATGATGCTATGATGCTCAAATGAGATTGTTTGCAAGAATGAACACTTGAATGAATGGATGAATGCAGGTTAAAACGGATAGAAAAGCACTTATTTATACACATTTATGCCCTAATTTCCTGAAAACACATCACAGGCTGACCTTAGGTCTTAATGAATAAAAACCCAAAAGAAATTTGAAATTATTTTGAATTTTGTGCCAATAGGGACTCATTCGCCACCCATGGCAAATGGGTCCCACTCAATGCATGCAAGTGGGTTTCATGAATTAAGTTGTATTTAATGATATTTTTTGGATTTATATTCAAAAATACACTTAATTATGACTTGTAAAGCATAAGAAAGGTGTATTTAGTGATGACAAGTCTAGAAAAGCACGAAAGTTTGTTACAATACTTTACAACACTTTAAAATAAGACTTGGTAGGGGATAAAAAGGGAATATTTAGATGAATTATAATAAGAAGAGCCTAGAAAAGTGTAGAAATGTATTACAACACTTCACAACACCTTTACAAGACATCATAAAGTCTTAATAATTTAAATATTCAAGACCTAATGTGAATGTATAAGTTGCATTACAACATTAAATATAAGCAAAATAGGCCAAGCATCATAGGAAAAATAACTAAATGACCATGAAAATGTCCAAAGATCCATTTTCCATGGTACATCTAGCCCCCACTTTAGTGAGAGGATGAACTTGCTTCAAACTCACACTAAAGTAGCCATGCATATTGAGAGGGATCCAAATGCACTTATGCTAGCAAGATGAGACAACAATGATCAAGAGGGGTGATCAAGACCCCACGATGAAGATTTCATGGAAAACTAAACATGAGAACAAAGGAACACACATATGAAGGAGAAAAAGAAAAGGAAGAGAAAAAGGAAAAGTCGGATCAAGCTTTGATCATTTGTCTAGCTAGATGTGGATCGGTTCTAGGCTATTTTTCTAAAAAGAAAAATGCATACTCACTCTGGGGTGACAGAACTCATGGCTTTCCGTCGGGTTAGAAGGCCCAAAAGGTGACAAACATACGCTCGACTAGTATGTACTCACAAACATGCAGGTGGCTATGGAGAAATTTGTGCCTCATAATGGGCTTCCCATTCAACCATACCAAAGTTATACCTCCTGATAACTTTAATAAGGAACCACAAAGGAAAAATGTTGGTTTGTGCTCCATGAGACAAGCAAAGTTTTTCATGCTTAGAACTCATGAACAAACAGGATGGCACCACAAGCATGCAAGTTGTGTTATGCAAGGTGGCTATATAAATGCAAAATGCAAAAGATGTTCAAAGGAGTCTTGTTTAGTTCATGTGGGGTCTATCACTTAGGGAACATTGTTTCCAATGTCTCGAAGAGAGGACCAAGAGAGCAATAGAATGTTCACAACTTAGGAGTTGCAGTGCATCACATTAGGCCAATAAGAGGAATGTAATATGCTAAGATAGATCGCGCTTATGAAGGACATCACGCCCAATGTCATCCAAAAAGTTACAAACACATCAAATGAAGTAACAAGGTTGCACTAAGAACCAGGAAAAAGGAAAAATGCAAAATGAATAATGCCAATGTAAAGGAATTGCTACACACCGTTCTGTGATCAATTACTTTAAAGTAGCAAATGAAAAATGCAAAAAAGAAACAAGACATGAGAGACAACTTGAAAATCCCCTATGCTAAGTCATATGTTTTCAAGTAAGGTTGCGTCATGTAAGAGAAAAAGAAAAGAGAGGGGTTGTCCCCAAAGAGGAAAACAAAAAACACATAAGGGATCTATGGATTTGGGGTCAGTATGTTCATTGCTGCAATGTTTTGTAAAGAGCTCAGAACTGTCATCATTCCCCGAATACATAAAACTGGATGAATGACACAAAGAGAGTGAAAAAAAAAGAAAAAGAACCATTTTGGTCAACATGGAAGAGCCATAGGGTGTCTCAATGCTTTGTGTCATCCCAAAAAGGAAAAGACAAAACAAAAGCAAAAAGAAAAAGGTGAAATGAAAAAGAAATAATTTTGGGTCAACATGAAGGAAACATTTCGGTCTCAATGCCTTGTGTCATTCCCAAAAGGTAAACACTGTAACATAGAAAAAGGAAAAGGGGCCTTTTGGATCAACATGGAAGAGACATAGGGTGTCTCAACACTTTGCATCATCCCCAAAAGGAGAACACAAAATAAAAGCGAAAAAAAGAGAAATAAATGTACGACATATAGAAGAATGAAGGTATAAATAGAGGAAGTGCATAAAGAGAGAGAGAGAGAGACCATTAAGCACACATTATGGGGGATCACATTATGCACATGCAATCTCACCAAAGAAAACAAAATGTGAAAAGGCTAGTAATGCAAATGTAATTCAAGGATGAAACAAGTCATCCACCTCCTAATCTTAATTAGTATAAGCAAGAGGTAAACAATATGGCTAAGAGATAATGGCAAATGTATTACTAGGACAAGGCTAACAAATTCTTGCCCCTACTAAGTGCAAGGTAAGAATAAGCTGAGATAAGTGATAGGAAAGGTCATGCAATAGTGAGAATGGAAGATTCTATAACTATTGCATGATGAGGTGTGGGAAAATGTACTATGGGATGATAGGATAGCAATTGTTGTTAGTGAAGTGGTACTTACTCAGTATCTCCTTCAATGTCTATCATTCATCACTACGATACGTCCAAGAATACGATGGTATTTACAATATGGTACATTGGAATATTTAGGACAGATGACCAACCTATTTGAAGGTGGTAATAGTATAAGACCTTTGTTTAAAAGCATTTGTAGTTTCTTTTCACATTCGAGTGGTGGATGGAGAGGAAATTGTAGTTTTTTCTGCTTGTAAGGTTGTTTGCATTTACTAGATTCACCTTTTTCATGAATGGAAGGGGGAGGACCCATAGGGATCCTTATAGCCACAATATTGTTATTAGGAAAAGGTTTCTCATGAGGAAGAAGAATGTCTAAATCAGGGGGAGCTTGATAGCCTAACCCTTGTGTTTTTTTGTTAGTTGTTACTTGCTTGACAAGTTGATGTATTGCATGTTCAGTTGTTGTATCACATCCTTCTTTGCTTAAGATGGTAAAAAAATTTCCATATGTTTCTTCAAGGTTGATTGGTGTGTTGGTAATTTTATTATCATAGAATGGTTGAGGAGTGGCATGGTTAGAGGAACTAGGTCCACCTGTTGGAGGGAACTTAGGTCCTTCATTTTTTTTAGGATGTAAGTATCCAAATGTATCAGGAGGTTTAACAATAGGAAGGTTTTATGATTTCATGGATGGATAAAAGGCTACATTGGGTTCAAGGTTGTCAAGGAATTCATTTAAGAACTTATTAATGCTAGCATCATTTTCTCCAATGATTTCAACATCGCAAGGAGAATAATCATGAGTTGAAGGAGCATGGGGAAGCTCAAGGTCATTAGGATCACAGCCAAAGGAACAGTTTGACATGTCAACTAAGGATTTCAAAGACGTCCAAAAATTATTAAAGAAAAAGGCCATGATGCAAATTAATGAAAGTTAACAAATGCAAGAAATTGAATAGAATAGTGAATCTAAAAATAGTGACAGAGATGCAGTTACAAAAAATAGAAATGCAGAAAATGCTATGAAAATAACATAATTTTTTGTGCAAAAAGTGCAAATGGACTAATTTTCCCAGGGTGGCGAATGAGTCCAGAGGTGAAGTTTTTTGTGATTGTTCAAAAAAATTGAAATGATTTTTATGCTTTTTTATGCAAAACTAGGATGCAGATGCAAAATTTTAGTATTTTTAATGTTTTGAAGTGCAAAAATGAAATCTATATGAGATATTCACTAATGCAATTTGGAAAACCCTAGGACACAAAACAATGCAAAATATAATGCAATGAGTCCTAGGATGTAAATGCAAATGTAAATCAGAAATATAATGTTCAAAATGTAGGTTCACCAAAATGAACCATAGATTTTTGGTGTAGGGTGCTATG
Source organism: Sequoia sempervirens (assembly GCA_007258455.2). Lineage (NCBI taxonomy): Eukaryota > Viridiplantae > Streptophyta > Pinopsida > Cupressales > Cupressaceae > Sequoia > Sequoia sempervirens. The sequence goes on along the minus strand of VDFB02014023.1, from coordinate 14,396 downwards.
ACTCTCTTACTCTATTAGGGTTTTTCACCTAAAGGAGAGAGATAGACCCCAAAAATATAGGTGGTTCACTAAAACTAATGCAAGTACAATGAAATTATGCCTAAATGGAATGACCTAAATACAAAAAACTGATAAAATGGATTGATTATTTATGAAAAACCTAAGAAATATGAAGTTTTTCAAAACACAGTGTGATACAAAACTGAACTAGAAACATAAACAAATGAAAACAAAACTTAATGAGACTGAACAGAATTCACCTAGGGATATAATGTTGATGCTGAAAGGTTTTGGAATGCTTTAGAAAAAAATACTATTGATGACCACTGGGACTCATTCGCCACAGATGGCGAATTAGTCCTGCTTCTAGTAAATTTTGTTGAAACAAGTTTCAGGGTGCCAGGAACTAAAAACCTCATAAAACACTTTCTCTAGCCTAGCAAAGGGACTAATTCACTATAGATGGCGAATTAGTCCACCTATAGAAATTTGCAAATTCTGAAGTCAACTTTGTGGGTCCAGATCTATATTTGTCTACTTGTCGAGTTGACAGATTCAAATCTACAAAAAAAGGGTTAAATGATGTCTCCAATCTTAAATTAGGTCTTTGTTGACTTGAATAGCTTTGATGACTTGTTAACCACTTTTCAACACCTATCTCTTTGAAAAAATTTCCTGCAAGACATACAAACACACATACAAAGAGGGGAAAATGGCTAAGGGTTAGAGTATAGGGGTTTTCCTTGGTCAAACCTTGATTTTGTAATCAAACCCTTGATAATGAAATGAAATAAGAAAGGAATGATGAAAAAATAACATGCAAGTGTCATAAACTCGACAAACCATTGTTGTTCAAGTCTGAAGATATGTCAATGACTGCTCCAAGATGCTTGATAATTGCTTGATTGAATGATGTTATGATGCTCAAATGAGATTGTTTGCAAGAATGAACACTTGAATGAATGGATGAATGGGGGTTAAAATGGATAGAAAAACACTTATTTATACACACTTATGCCCTAATTTCCTAAAAATACATCACAGCCGAATAGGTCCGAATAAAAACCTAAAAGAAATTTGAAATTATTTTGAATTTTGTGCCAAGAGGAATTCATTCTCACCCAGCAAATGGGTCCCACTCAAGGCATGCAAGTGGGTGTTGGGAATTAAGTTGCATTTAATGATATGATTTGGGCTTATATTCAAAAATACACTTAATCATGACCTGTAAGTGCATAAAGGGGCCAAAAAAAGCATAAGACAGGTGTATTTAGTGATGACAAGTCTAGAAAAGTGTGAAATTTTGTTACAAGACTTTACAACACTTAAAAATAAGACTTTGTAAGGGATAAAAAGGGAATATTTAGATGAATTATATTAAGAAGAGTCTAGAAAAGTGTTGAAATGTATTACAACACTTCACAACACCTTTACAAGACATCATAAAGTCTTAATAATTTAAATATTCAATGCCTTTAATGTGAATGTATAAGTTACATTACAACATTAAATCTAAGCAAAATAGGCCAAGCATCATAGGATAAATACCTAAATGACCATGAAAATGCCAAAAGATCCATTTTTCTACAATACAACAACCTATCATACATATGAATATTGTTTGTATCTAATCTTAGAAACATACATGCATTTTCACATAGGAAATATAAAATGAAACACAATAAAAGAAGGCTTTCTCTCCACCAAACCATTTTGGGTCATGGAGCCTCATAGGCTCTCACTGAACCCCCGAGCAAGAATATACATTTTCCACCACTTTGATCAATTATGAAACCAATGTTTCTTATAACACTTAATATACAACCTATCATTCAAACAACTCCTTTTTGAGGCTGAAATAAATAATAACTAAAAAAGGTTTACCTAACTCATTTTCATTTTGCAAGCACATATATAGGCATTGCATGCCTTGGATGCATTTGTACGGATCTGATACTTGGATATATATACAAATGAAAAGAATGTGTGGAAGTGTATGTATGTGGAATTACATGTAGACAATAGGTATACTGTCTACCATTGTAATAAATACAAAGATTAATGTTTAATATTACACTTAGTATACAACCTATCATACATACGAATGTTATGTGCATCTAATCTCATAGACATACAGAACTGCACATAGGGAATATAATATGAAACACACCAAAGGAAGGTCTACTCTCCACCCTACCACATTGGGCCATGGAGCCTCATGGGCTTTCACACCAGACCCCTGAGCAAGAACATACATTGTCCACCACTGTGATCAATGGTGAAACCAATGTTTCTTATAAAACTTAATATAAAACCTATTATTGTAAGAATTCATTTTTGATGATGAAACAAATAAAATCTATCTTCCCAAAACAATAAACATGGGGAGAAGTACTGGGCCATGGAGCCTCGTGGGCTTTCACACCAAACCCCTAAGCAAGAACATACATTGTCCACCACTGTGATCAATGGTGAAACCAATGTTTCTTATTAAACTTAATATAAAACCTATTATTGTAAGAATTCCTTTTTGATGATGAAACAAATAAAATCTATCTTCCCAAAACAATAAACATGGGGAGGAGTATATATGAATGTTGTCTACATCTAATTTCACATACATACATATCTGCACACAGGAAAAGAAAAATGAAACACAACAAAAGAGACACGTACTTTTTGTGTGTATGTATTTCCAAGCAACAGATTCCTACATATGCATCCAACACATGCAATTCATATATATGCAATTGTAAAACAAGACCTACACGGATATATGTATCTAAAGTTAGATGCACATATATATGCATTGTTGATTGTTGTTCAATAACTTCAAAATTATTATTTCATTTATTATTTCCATGTAGTGGTGATGGTTAGAAAGTAATAAAATAGTCCACATATATGCTTAGAAAGCAAAATCTATAAAAATATATATGCATCTAAAGTTATATGTAGACAACACACATATATATCCATAGGTGGACTTGTCAATAGAGAAATCAGCACAAGAGGAAAGGAAATAAACATCATTTGGCACAAGCTGGCATGGCAACATATTTCATGTATGGTTTCCATATAGTGTCGACGACCACAATAATATTTAGCATTCTAAAGTTACCAAAGAAATTAAACAATTTATGTTATTTTTAATAAGGCATTGTTGATTGTTGTTCTATAGCTTTAGTTGCTATCAAGATTGTGAGCCACCACTGTGAAAAGTGATTTTGCAAAAAACATACATAGATATCCAAACCTAAACTTATCAATACATGCGAGAAAAAATATAGATAAGTTTAAATCTAGATATATATGTATGTTTCCTGAGGAGAGGAAATAAACATCACTTTGCACAACTTGTCACGACAACATTGTTTCATGTATGGGTTCCATATATTGGTGATGGTTGCAATAATAGCTTGCATTTAAAACTTACCAAAGTAATTAAGCAGTTTATGTTATTTTCAATAAGACCTTGTTCACTATTGGGTTGTAGCTTGAGTTGCACAACATATATAGATATCCACACCTATACTTTTCAATGCATGTGAGAATATATATACATATAAGTTTAAATGTAATTACATGTATCAACAAGTATAAATGTAGATATATATGTGTGTTGTGTGCATCTTCATTTAGATACATATATATGTGACATGGATTTATGAATGGCGAGGCAGGACCAGTATATTCAACATTCAACTAGCATTAAAAGATTAAAAACACTGTCATGAGATTGAAATAAGTATGGGTTCAAGGGAACAAACATTATATCTGAGAACCATATGATATCCATATGCAACATTACTTTATGAATGGACATGCCAAAGCAGTGCAGAGAAAATTTAAGTAGCATTAGAAGATTATAAAGGACATATACGAGAATATTCTACACTAATCCAACAGAAGAAGATTAAAACCACAAAAATCAAATGAAAAATTTTTGATTACACTTTACATTTTAATCATGTTCAACACTAGATTTTAATAACCTAGACTCAAGCAAAATCACAAAAGTATTGTGTAGTCGGTAGAGGACAGTCATCATTGAATGTTACATAGGAAATATTATAACAAAAATGAAGTTTTATGTAACTCTAATAAAATGAAATATAACCATATGTGACATGGATTTATGAATGTAGAGGTAGGACCACATTTAAACAGCATTAGAAGATTATAAAGCACATATATGAGAATATTCTACACTCAGTCAACACAAGAAGATTAAAACCAAAGAAATGAGATGATAAAATTTTTATTACAATTTGCATTTTAACCATGTGCAATGATCGAATGTGGAATAACTATGGACTCAACAGAGCCAACATTATAGCCAACAACAATTGTGGATAGATAAAAGCATGTGGCAATCGAAACAGACAAGAAGCAAATAACTATATTGATATTAAAAACTAGAAATATCTATATATAGATAAACACACGACCTCATAGATACATGTGAAAAATGCATGCATATACACACATACACACTCAGACATATATATAAACATTCAAATTTGTATGCACATATGCATACAAATTCATTACAATCACACATATCTACACACATCTATATCAAGATGTTGTATGCACTTAGAAAATTCAATTGCATGCATATATGTTTATGTATATGCATACGTAGATGTATACATGCATACAACCATGTCCACAAGTACATATAAGAACATTTGTAAATATTGATACATGTGTTGAATAGGGAAACATAAGTTTATTACCAAACAACATAAAATAAAATGAGGGACATACATTGAAAGAAAAAAAAACTATAAGAGACATGAATAATACAAAACAAAAGAAGTGTATCTTTATTTGTTAAACATTATAAGTTACAATGCATTTTATTAATACATAACCAATTCTACAAGCAACAAAACAATAGGATTAGAAAGAAAAGGAATCCTAATGTGATGGGCATACCAAAAAAGGAAAATGAAATAGATGTCCAGCCAACGCAAACTACAACAAATATCCAAAGTCACAATCAGGCACAGTTTTCTGGCATTCAGGGCAGTACCACTATTATCTCTGCAGAGTCTTCCCTGGTAGAGGATGTTGCATACAAATTTGAGAGCAATAGGTTGCACTCGGCTTCAAAGTTAATTCTTGCAACTTTTACTATTGTTTCTTTAAGCCTTGTTTCTGAATTATAGGTCTAAGTTTTAATAAGAATAGTGAAAACAAAAGAAGTGTAGATGACACCATTGATGACAGACTGGGAATTCATTGTAGTATAAGACTCATATTGAAACATATAAATCTATTTTTCTGACATTTTCAATAATCTTGTTGTAGCCTCATCAAAAGTAGTAGCCAAAATCTTGCCCATGTGGTCTTCCATCTTTAGCTGCAACAAATACTGGAAGTCATAATCAGACATAGTTTTCTAGAACTTAGTGGAGTACCACATATTATTGGCAGAATCTTCAAAAAAATTCTTGTATTTTCTGCCATTGGCTTGCAAGGGACATGCAGTGTAACAAAATGCATCAATTTTAATATATTTCATTGTTTCCTTGACAGTAGCCTGCAAAGTTTCCAGCAACACAAGACAATGATCCAAGATATATCCAATAGTGACTCTACCATCGTCCAAAGCAACCTTTCGAGGCATTTTCCATGATGTCTTAATGGAAGGTGGCTCAACATGTCCTCATTGCATCAAGGCCTATGCTTTTGGGATGTCAAGATTTATGTATAGAATAGTCCCTACATATGTATTCACAACAAATCCATTGAAATATCCAACATGACTATTTCTAATAGCAAGTATGACAACCAAACCAAGAATGCACAACCTTTCCAACTCCTGGCCATTTTCTTCCCAATTTGGGCCCCACAAATTAATGTCAATGCAAGAGGATGACAAATTATTAAGTTTCACAGTTCTTCAAATCGTTTCAAATTAATTCTTTCTTTGAATAGTTGATACCTTTCCTACATGCACCACAACCCCAATAATATCAATCAAAGTTTTTTTGCTATAGTTTGCAATTTTATTTATTGGGATGAATTTAAATACTTTGTCTGGCACAAATTCCTCATCATCACAACACTTCAATATTGAGTTTTGATCCAAAATAATTTCCATGTGTCTATTCAACTTATTAAATGTCTTATCTACTTGTTTGACTAAGCCTTTTGACACACAATAAGTGTGGCCCACCTAAATCCTATCATAATGTAATTATGCTATGTTCTTAAATCAAGTAATTCATATTTATGTTCCCTCACTGTTAGTAATGTCAAAGCTAAATACTTGGCCCTCAGGTCCTTCTTTATTGTAATGGTACATATCCCTTTTCCTTGTCACTTGAACTTTTATTGTCCATCTGGTTTGGTAAATATTCAAGCCTTTACAATAATGCTATTTGAAGGAGCACTATAGATGTTGTGTTGGGGATGTATGAATCCCAAATTTTGAGGCTCGTTTGGATGGGGAAGGCAACTCCGAGCCCACCATTTTTTCTTCTTGATCATTAAATAGATGTCTAGGTGTTTCAATTAACTAACAGTTTGACATTTTGACATTTAAGGACAATATAACAATCACCCTAGAACCAAACCAAGATCAAATATTAAAAAAAGTGGTACCCACAAAAAGGAAAGAATACAACAACAAGTGCAAGCAGTGTAAAACAATAGCCAACCTTGATTCTCACAGCCTCCTACACACATAGTTTGTCAAGCACAAGATGGAACCTATTTTCAATGCCCCTGCAAACAAAATGTCATTGTATTTTGTAGGAAAAGTGCCTATCTTCATGTGGGTTCCATTAGATAGGGAAACTTTGTAATGGTCAATCGAGCTTTGATCACCACATATTGTTTGAAAAGACATCAGTTGAAGAACTATAGATCGGACAACATCTCCAACATCAATAGATTAGATTGCATGTGCCCTTTCAAAGTTGGTCGTACATTTGAATCCTACAAGGAAGTTTTTCTCAACTAAGCCAAAGCAATGAGATGTTCAAGATGTTGGTTTCTTTTTATATTGTAACCAGGTTTGTCTCCTAATCTACCTATGAAACTTCCAATCCCAATCAAGGGTAGCCCGAACGACCTGGACCAACTGACGAGGACTTTAAGAAACCTTCTACACTTTGGGCTCTACAAGACCCAATAGGGTGATCACTTAATGTGTTTACAACCTCTGCACCGTTATTATAAACAACATTAACAATAACAAATAATCTCACTTAATAGCTCAACAAAATAGGATAACACTGAAATAAATTGGTTGTTTATCAGTAGTATCAACTACCTGGAGCATGAGACAACTACAACACAAGGTAGTATAAGATGGCCATTGATTTGCAATTTGCAGAAAGCTCTAGGCAAAGAAAAGAAAATACTGAATCATATGGGTGAATACAACTTAGGCCAGTGCCATATATCTATTGGGAAGGAGTCAAATTTATAAACATCTAAAGGCATATAACAGATTTAACACATAATACATGAGATCTTTGACAACATTACTTTGTAATCTCATCAATATGTATTCTAGCTCAATACTACTTACCAAATCCTCACACAGTACACATCCGCCTATAATCCCATTCAAGCATTTTAATTAATTCTTTGAATCAAAGCCAAAACAAGGTTCATACACACCACAATAGTGAGATGGATAAAGCAACTCTTGGTTATTTTATTCAAGGTTTAGATATGGAAGTACAATGGAGAGACATGAGCTTGAATTTTTCATTTTTAATCAAATGCTAGTACTGGGTATGTGCAGGATCATGATGGGCCAAAAAGTGGCAATATGATGGGTATGTGGCTGAAAACATTTTCTTTACCCAAAATTGATGAAACCAAAAGGGTTTTTAAAGGAGATTCTCAGCTTTCCACCAATATAAATTATGTTTTACGTTGAATTTAATAAGTAATTATTATTCCTTTTCTATTTGAATTACTACTAAAGTCCTGATTGATAGGTTGATTGAAAAACATTTATAACTTTCAAACGGTGTCACATTTTTTGAATCCAAAACATGTGTCACATTCTATGCTTTGCATACTATAGGATTAAAAAATTAAAAAATTAAAAAATGAAGTTTTGACCAAGTTAAAGTGGTCAGACATACGAGTTTTTTATTTTTTTAAAAGTTATAATAAAAAAATCATAATTAATTACTTACTTGGAAAAAAATTACAAAAAAATATGCATCACATCGAGACATGAGTCGTCTACTCATATCTAAAATATTATAAAAAAATATTATCATTTTATTGTGATTAAGGTGGTCAGTAGACACCTACTTCTTATTTTTTCCCAGAATTTAAGTTTACTACATTGAAATTTCAAATTTTCACCAAATAGATTTTTTTTTTTAACAAACCTAGTAGGTTAGAAACTACATTCAATATTGTACAGATTCTATTCTTACATATTTTTGAAATAATATAGATAACTTATTCAAATTTTTACGTCAAGTTGCCTAACTCTGATTTTTCTGATTTTTCCCACTTAAGGGCCTGCTTTTTCCATGATGATCCTGCACATACCCTACTATTATAAAACATTAAACCTCCATGAACTCAAAACCTGTTACAAACTGACTCAAAACCTAAGTTGTACTTCTTCCTAAAATCGTCAGACTTTACAAATTGCTTTGCAACTTCACCTAGACTTGACAAAAATTGTCTAACTTGCTCCTTCATACCTCTGGCCTTGAAATCCTTCTTATAGAGAATGAAGGAGAAAACAAGCATCAGGCCAGAGAGTACACATGTCATCAGCCAATTGGCCCACCTGGAAAAGAGTTGATGCGGCCATAAAGATCACCAGAAACCCACACCAAGATTGCCCTTAAAGCAGAACTGGAAGCCGCTGCAACCACAACATCTAACCTATTAAATTTTTGTAGTAAGCATCCTTCCCGCCATTAAAAATCACCCACTCGCCTACACAAATGGGTCCAACCATACTCTGACCCTGACTTTAAAATCTAGTCATTGATCCTTCAGTTGAATCGAATTATCGAATGACCACCTGCAAAACTAGCTGACACAATCGCCAGCATGGTAGAAATGGGCCCATCACACCATAAGCTATGAAGGAAATCCACGTGGGGGTCGCCCGCGATATCATGATCCTGTAGTTTTGGATCACGGGATGGTGGGGAACAGCTAGGATGCAGCCAAATGAACTTTCAATCTCCATCGCAGATCTTTTTGACTTGACCTGCTGCCCTAATTCCTTCGCTTGGCATTTGATCATTTAATGCATTCCCACAGCCATATCAAATATTTCATTTTAAATGTTTTTTCTATTGAAGCAATAAAACATTTAAAATACACCACACAAAAGTTCCTTGGGCCCCACCCTGCACACGTGGTAACACCTCACTGCTTCACTATAGATAAAAAGTGAGTACCTTCTGATTGTGAAATAGCAGGCAAGCCATTTGATCAAAGGGTAGTTGATCAGCGGTGGCACAAGTTTTGATCCCCTAGATAGAACACGTGGCACCCGTCCATGATATTGCAATTCTACAATTCTCGATCATGGGATGGCGAGCAACCATTGATATCTAAAGGCACATGATCAACGACAACACAAACACCATACTTCTGCAAAATATAATCTTTATTAAAGGACAAGGGGGCATTACTAGGCCGACGGGACAACAATGACATAATTTTTTTTAAAGACTTCAAAAAGTAACAGCGGAAAAGAACCTCAACCAGTGCAGAAAACAAACATTAGGGTTTTAGATGAAAAGAAAGCTAAAACCCCAACCCTAGGATTTTCCAAACACCATGAAAGACCAGTTGACACCAAGCAGGGCAGAAATGGAACACAAGGAGAAATTTTTTTGAAGTTCCAATAGTGACTTCAGTTGGGGACATTCATTCCACTAGAATGAAGTGAGGATTCAGAATCTCAGGTAGAACAGACCAAGAGGTAGAGATGACCAAAAGGGGTTGTTCAGACAAAGCAACCCAAACTATGTACATAAAATACAAACCTAAACTACTATTCATGGAAAAGAATACTTCAAGTGAATTATAACTTCAAGAACTATCCATGAACTGGCAGTTCAAGAATATCCCCTGTCATATCTTAGAGGAAGTAAGAATCTTCACCCCACTTACTATCAATCAAAAATGGACCCAACCAGATTGCATCAAATTTCCCATGTTTCCCTTTATCTTCTAATCTAGCATTCCACATTAAAACCAAGTCTCCATCTTTGAAATTCCTTGTAGTTTCCCTTTTGTCATATAAATTCTTTACTTGCAACTACAACTTTGCATTTCTCCTTTGAGCTTCCCTCCTGGTTTCATCCAATTCTACAAGAGCTTCCACTCTCAATTGCATCTCATCATCAATTTCATTGTCATATATCTGGACAAACTTATACATTTCCATTAGATTATTTTGGGGTAACCTAGAATTGATCCCATAAACCAAGTCAAGTGGGACACAACCTATCACCTTCTTCACAGTTACCCTATCTACCTAGACTGCTAATTTTAGCTTAGAATCCCAAGCCCTTTTATTTTGATCCAGGATTCTTTTTATGATCTTCATCAAGCTTTTATTGCTCAATTATGCCCGTCCATTTCCCTATGGGTGATATGGTGATGAATAAGAAATTTGGATGCCATGCTTTTCACAAAATTCTATGTATTCTTTAGATCTAAAACACATTGCATTATCTGATACAATTCTTTCTGGGCACCCAAATCTAGTCAATATATTGCTCATCAGGAAATCAATTACTACTTTACTAGTAGCTTTTTTTGTTGGAATCGCTTCCACCCACTTGGTAAAATAATCAGTGGCCACCATTATCCATGAGTGACCTCCACTGGATTTACATGTTATCTCTCCTACAAAATCAATACCCCATTGCTGGAATGGAGCTTGTACTACAACTGGTTTAAGAGGCAAGTTACCAGAAAACTTTAACTTACCAGAGAAACATTGATAGGGATCACATGTCTTCACTAGTTGGTGTGCATCCTTAAAAAATGTAGGCCACCAAAATCTAGCCCTCATTATCTTATGTGCAATTTTTTTAGCCATATAATGCCCTCCACAAACTCCACCATGCATCTCCCTCAAAATTTATTTTGCTTGATCTTGGTCAACATACTTCAGCATGACACCTTCTCCATTCCTCCACCAGAGCTTTCCATTAGAACAATAACATTTTTGATAGCATGTAACTTCAATGTCCTTTTTTCATTTTCATTCAAATTTTTAGGACATTTCATTCTCTGCAAATAATGTATCACATCTTTATACCATTCAGAATGTTCCATATCACATATGTGTGATCTATTCTCTTCTTCTAGAAAATTGATCTGATTTGCTTCCAGATTACTTTGGGCCATGAGCTTGGCCAATCCTTGTCCTCTTACCAGTTTAGTAATTTGGACCTCAATGTTGAATTCCTGGATCCTATTTATCCATCTACATCTTCTTCCTGACACTTCTTGTTGTGTGAAGATGTCCTTAACAACAACATTAGGCACATAGGAAATTATAGTAGCTCCCATAAAATAAGGCCTAAAATCCTTTACTGCTTTCACCAATGCATATGCCTATTTTTCATTTATATCATACTTGAGTTCTACAACTTGCAAAGATTTGTTGAAAAAGGTTGTAGGTTGTAGGTTGTTCAAAACCTTCTGCATTCTTTTGTAACAACACAGCTACAATTGTGTGGAATGAAGCAAATGAGAAAATCTATAAAGGTTTGGAAAAATCAGGGGTTCTTAACACAGGAGCCTCATTTATTGCTTGCTTAATTGCTTGGAAATCTTGTATAGATTCCTCATCCCATTCAAATTTGGCTCCTTTCTTGAGAATTTTGGAGATAGGGCAAACTATCTCAGCAAAAATTTCACAAACCTCCTTAAGAAGTTTATCTGACCAAAGAAGGACTGTATCCCTTTGAAATTTCAGGGTTGAGGAACTTTATCAATTGCAATTACCCTCTTTGGATCAATTTTTACTCCATCCTTGGAAACAATATGTCCCAATAATTTTCCCTCTGGTACTCCAAACACGCATTTCTTTGGATTCAAAGAGATACCATATTCCAAGGCTCTAATGAATATCTTCTCCAAATGCTCACAATGATCCTCTTCCCTTTTAGAATATGTTGTCAAGTCATCTTGATAGATCACCAAAAACAAGTTAATGAAATATGAGAACGCCACATCCATGGCTCTCTGAAAAGTTGTCCCTACATTTGTTGTAGGGACCAAACGACATTCTTACATAGACATATGTTCCCCATGGTGGTAAAAGCTATCTTAAACTACTCAAAATCCTTACCACAAGTCATATAGCCAGAAAAACAATCCATCATCATGCAGACATTAGTTCACAACCTATGACCCTGTATGCAACATAGCCTCCCATATTAGGTAATGGATAATTTTCTTTAATGAAGACACATTAAAATTTCTGAAATTCACACATAATCTGATGTCTCCATTTTTCTTCCCATGTGTACAAGTTTAACACTCAAGATGAATGTCTAATTGGCTTTGATGATTCTTACATCCCTAATTTCATTAATTCTTCTTGCATTTTGGGGTTAAAGTGGGATTAATAGCTTTTGTTTCTATCTCAATGGCTTACATCATCACACAAAGTATGTTGAAAGATCTTTCCTATGTTTTAAATCATCATAAGACCATGCAAACACATGCCTAAACTTCCTTAGTAAATCAATTACATCATTCTCACCCTTTGGTGACATTTTCTTCCCAATATAGCACCTTCTTTGGGGATGCTTTTATTCCAAGATTTATCTCTTCCAAGTCATCAGATGGGAAGTAGGTGACTAGTCTTTTCTTATCTTTATTATCAAATACTTTTCTAGTACACAATGACCATTGGGAATTGTGGGTATTCTCAACCTAATGACCTCATTTCCAAATATGGTATCCTTACCCTCAACATTCTCAACAAAAGCTCCAAAGTCAATTTCTTGATTTTCATACTCTCCCACACAATTCAAGAATCTTAACACATCATCATCATTATCAAAGACTTTCCAATTTTTTATGTTATCAAGAACTGATGGCCTGGTTTGCACCTCAACCTTTGAAATTCCAGCATAAGATAAGTCACCTGGTTTTAATGCAATATTAGCTAATAGGTCTGCCACCTTATTTTGACCTCTCTCCATCCATGTTATGCCAAATGCATCAAAGCTTTCTAATTCATCCTAAACAACATTCCTATACTGTTTCAACCTCTTGTTCTTTGATACATACTTGGATCTGACTTGGGACACCACAAGCTCAAAATCCCCAATTTCCTTGAGCTTCGTAATCCCATGTTTTGTAGCCAATCTCAACCCCAATAATAGGGCTTCATACTCTACTACATTATTGGTACATTCGAATAACAGAGTGAAAGAGAACCTGATTGTCTTTCCACTTGGTGATCGTAACAAAATACCTACACCAGAGCCTTCCTTTGAACTTGCACCATCAAAATACATAACCCACAAGTTATCAGATTCTAACAATTGTTTTATTTTTGCGTCAATCAATGCAGTAGGCTTGTCACAATTGTTAGAGAATTCCTCAACCTTGAACTCGTCTATACCATTGTCAATAAAACATGTCATGTTTTCAATTGGGCTATGCTCAATCATATGAGGTACTTTTGATTCCCTTTCAATTTTGGCATCCTTACCATCAATGGAGAAAGTGGAAAATGACAAATCACATTGTATGTTACCCCCCATTGATGCACTCCACTTTCTTGATAAAAGCATCCCAAAATGAGGTGGGATGTCTGCAACTAATACTGTCATGACTAAGTCCTTGTCAGGGTACTAAGTCAATTTATAAGGCAATGCTCTAATAGTGCCAATAACTGGCACTTCTCTTGAATCCATAGCATAGCATTTACCTTGAGCAGTATATATTGTTAAGCCCGGTGCCTCCATTATTTTGAATGGCATAACATTATTTGACGCCCTTGAATCTATCATACAATTTCTTAAAATTTTCCCATTTATATCCACACTTAAGAAAAAGGGAGTTATATTCTCAAGGCACATGTTAATAGAACTTCCTAAATATACAGGAGGAATTTGTGACACAATTTCGTCCACTTCCTTTTCTTCTTTTCTAGTTCCTTGTCCAATTTTATTACCAGCAACATCTGTGATCCAGGCTATTGTCTTTTCATTGTGTTCATTTATTCTCATCATTTCTAACAAAGGTATAGTTACTTTAACCTAAGAAAGCACATGAAACATATCTACAGGTGTATACTTAGGTAGATTAGACATCATACCTTCATCATTTTCCTTTTTCTCCTATTGATTACCTCCTCCTAGCTTCCTTTGATTCTTATCTTCTGCAACAGGTTCAGC